>JBAMIB010012036.1:0-16941 GCA_037177415.1 Kaempferia rotunda
GGAGAGGTGGGTGAAAGGGGAGGGAAAGGTGAATTTTTACTTTTATTTGGGAGGGAGTGAGTTATAGAGGAAAAGAGTATAGAAGGATAAAACTTATCCTTATAATTTTTATATGTATTTTTTTTTAAAAGGATATTTTTATAATTTTATATATTTAAGTTTCATTCCCCCTTTCCTCCGGAATGAAACTTTCCAAATAAGAGAAATTCTTTGCTTCCCCTTTTTTTTTTATTTTTTATTTTCCCTTTCTTCAACCTCTCTTCCTTCTACGATTTCTCGACCGTCCTTCACTCATCCAAACATAGGGTTGATTTCTCGACCATTCACTTTGATTCCATCGAGTGGAGGTCCGCGCAAGCCGTTTCGATTCCTGCGAATCTTACTTATCTCATCATTCATCCATGCACCATCGCCTCTCTTCTCTTGCAACATACGCTAGCTAGCTTACACACGTACATTGCATGCGATCCGAGAGTCTCGCTCTTCCTCTCTGCTCTCTCTTCTAATCTTCCACGCCTTCTCCCTCTCTTTCTCTTCGCGCATCAAGAAACAGAAACGAAATTGAATCAATTATCAATACTAATTATAATCCTAATGCCGCTTCGTTCGCTAATTGCTATCGTTTCTAGAGGCGTACAATGCAAAGAACAGGTAGTACTTGTTCTTCCTAAGACTAGGATTTTCTCCTCTTTCGGCCTTTATGGATTTTTCTGTCTGTATATATATTTGTATGTACGTATAGAAGCAGAGACACAGAAGGAGCAGTAAGGTGATTTGATGGATCCGACAAAAGGAGATCATGCGAAGAGTGAAGAGGAGGAGCATCTGATAAAGCCTCCTTCCAAGAAAGAACGCAAGGCCAACGGACGAATCTCTCTTTCAACCTGCAGCTCCGACGACGACAGCGACTCACCGGAGGACTTGTTCCAGCTGGACATCAACAAGTCCCAAGATCTACGATTGCAGAGTTGCGCACAAACAAATCCTTTCTCGAGCCTCATCGATGACGAAGAAGTCGTCACAACTCCTGATCGACCTCGGAGCCAGACGGACTTCCCTGATCTGGAAAGAATCCCCTGCTCCATTTTCATAGGGACCAGTTCGAACTCTCCGACACAGTGGAGCGCAGCCTCCAATGAATCCCTGTTCAGCATCCAAGGAGGCAATTCCAGCTTTTCCAAAGACCACGCCTCATTGTCGGGCAGGTCCAGCGGGCTGAGCCCCGGTCCTCCGAGCCCGCAACCGCCTCCTAGTTCGGGCTCCATTAATGCTGCAGCCATCGAAGCTCGTCGAGAGGAGCAGGAGGAGGCGGCCAACGCCAAGGCCATCAAGGATGCGGTGCTGGGGGCACATTCTGAGAAACAACGACAGTCTGAGGAGCAACGACGCCAATCATCCGATAGCAGCGCAAAGAGCTTCCAATCGTTCGCGTTCCCAATGTACCGTATCTACCACCTGCATGCATGCGCACGCAATATTGGTTTGTGAAATCGATCGATCGATCGTCGGACTAAAATGTGAATCGCTGAATTAATTAATGTGAAAACAGATTGACAGGCGAAGGAAGAAACAGCTCGGCCAAGGCAGAATCTGCGCATCCGCTTCGACTGGCCAGCAAGCCACAGCAGCAACCTCAACCAGAGACTCAACTCCCAAAATCTCCTCCTCCTCCTTCTGCTGCTGCTGCTGCTGCTTCTGCGCCAAAGAGCAAGTGGCTTGCATGCTGCCGCTGCCCTTCCTTCTGCTGAGTGGCTTAGATCTTGTCATCATGTTTTCTCTACTCAAATTTTGCTCCCGCAAAATGTCTTTGAAGAGGATTTTCAATAGGTTTTCGTGGATAAGTGGAAATGGTGGTTTTATCCATGAGTTCTAACCCCAAAAAAAAACAATTAACAAAGGTTGCTTATGCAGAAAATCTTATCAATTATACAAATATATATATATAGAAAGAGAGAATTATAATCCGCCCTGCTGTTGACATAGTTGATACTTATATAGGTGGTTAATGTAATAGGTCTTGAGGTTAAGATGCAAAATATCTTGGTGTCTGTTCTCTCTCATTAAAAAAAAGGTCACTGTACTAGCACTGATATTTTCATATTTTACCCCCTTTCAAAGAGTATAGGACTGCCTTAGAGGGGTCCTTAACTTAAGATGATGACTTTACATTTTCTCTAATAAAATTATAGACTTATTTGCACTCAAGAAGGTTATCAAGCATCTAACATAGAATAGAGACTGAACGAAGTGTATCCATTTTCATGACATGTTAATTAACAATGTTTTGATACTCATCAGAGGTAGAATTTTCAAAGGAGAGGTTCACTTCTCTAGATAATTAGTGATTTTCCTCATGGGATATTGTATAACTAGAGAACAATCTTACATATGTCGTTAAAGAGAATTAAGGTGTTTATTTTGTTTATAATAGTATATATAATTTATAAACAAAACCTATTAGATATGTTCTTTTCAAATAAAATGTTAAAAATAAATAATTTAATGTGATTCAGAAATCCAATGTATTAAATAAATAATTCAGGGGAAAAAAAACTAATACAAATAAGCACAACTTTTACGCAATAAATTTAGGGTGGTTCATAATTCCAAGTTATTGTATCTAAGATTCTGTTACATCTAATGTGACCCCAAGCAAAATCACTAATCTTCCCCTTTAATTAATGAAAGGTCCTTTGCAATATTGTAATGGAGTGGTGATATCAACAAAATCAGATGGAAATGTCTTTTTGAGATGGCATTGTAGATTTGTGAAGGCTTTGCTACAATTTGAAATGTTGTCATAGACCCTAAGGGTTTTGATTTAACAGTTATAGTACTCGCGATAATGTTGAAATGGTTTTAAGTAAAGTTATAGATGTTATCAACATTCCTTATTTGTTGGAGGATCTCTAAATAGTATCATCATTTGTATACATTGTGTAGATCATTAGTCGACATATGTAAAGAGCTTAAATCCATTTGGAGAACATTTTCAATGCAATGAGAATTGATGTTATGAATTCTACTATATATTCGATTAAAGTGAGAGTAATAGAATGGTTTATTTAAACTATGAATTGACCATGTTGGATGATTTGGGTATTGTAGAATTTATATACTACCTATGTGTATGATGTATCGCTAATACTTTTAGTGTACAACAATGTTAAGACTTTTGGCAAGTCTCCTAATCTATTCTTTTAGTTTGCCAACAGATGATGTGTACTTGGGAATTATAAGAACGTGCTACTAAAATTTTAACTTCCTTACACATGAGTAAGACGCATAGAGAGGTATAAATTCATGATGCCCACATAGTAAAAGGAACTCACCTAGCCCTACCTCATGTCATTTAAAATAGGTGTACATATTTTACCTAACTTCTATTTCTTCTAAATGGCACCACTTTTGTTCTAAAATATTGTATCAAATGGAGGAATGAAATTGGATATTCCAAAGTATATCTACAATTGGAAGCGAAAGTGCGAAACCATGAATTTGAAATAAGAATTGAACTATTCCTTCACTTTGCCTACTCATAGAAAATTTTCAAATATCAAGATAGAGAGACCGACAAATATACTAATCGGACATGTCAAACAAAGTCATTCATTATGCAATTTTCTACTCATTTGTTTCATGACAAATCTTCTTCTAATAAAACTTTGTTTGAATTTAGACAACTGTAAGTATTGTGCATGGGACATTTCTTCATTATCAATCTCAGTATAAAACCGCTAGCTAGACTGTCCCCAATCATAAATACTAAAACCAAATGAGTCTATTATAAGCTAAGGCCTCACGCTTCGATATAGTAAGAAAGTTATGGCTCAATTTTTACCATCAATTCCTACTTTAGACCATTTAGGGAAAAAAACAAATCTTGAGCTCTTTATTCAATGGATGAATAGAACAGGATATGTCTTCAATATTATTAAGTGGATTAGAAATGAAGAAGATTGTCTAAGATTTTTTTCATCCATAATAACATTTGGTGAAGTAGTAGGTGGTGATAAAATTTCAAATTTTGGTAAATTACACAATTGGATCAAATGAAATATTTGAGAGTCCAATATTGGCACACCTTGCTGATTTAACACAATTTATACATTATGCATATTGAAAAATATGTTCATAAACGAAAGAACTAAAGACTGATACAAATCGAAAACTGATCTCCCATCGTCCTATCACCATCAAGAACTAGCATTAGTAGAGGTTAATATATAGGAAGACAATGAAGCCCTATATTGCGCGCATATGCACTAACAAGGTCATAGAAAAAGTTGTTTGTGAGTGAGTGTGGGTTTCACAAAGGGAATTTTTAGATGGATATGCATTTAAGCTATCTTAGAATGTTAATGCTTCAAAGAGTAAATTCAAGGGGATGAAAAGTTATGATTGTCACATACTAACATTTAAAGATATGTTGTCTAAGCTGATTTGAGAGGCAATTATTGAGTTTAGTGTATTCTTTTATGGTCAGTGTACAAATATGTTGTGGTAGGCACAATGGAGCATCTAGAGAATAATGTCAGCATATATACTTTCTTATAGGGGAGTCTATGGTGACTCTAAGCCGTAAATCATACTTTTTATGACACTTTATTGTTTTCCAAGGTAGCCTAGAGTATATTAAGGAACCTCAGTGTTACCCTCTTAGGCTTCTTCCATGTGGTGGTTTGCATATCATATTGAACGATTCATCTTTCACTCTCTTTTTTGGGGAAGGTAAGATTTTTTTGGGGGGAAGTTCATCTTTCACTCTCTTGCTCATGCCTTTGGTTGTGGAGAACAGTCGACAAGTTGTTTGGCTACCCTCCTGCCAACTTTGAATCCGTTATTTTGGGAAATAGTTGGGCATCATTAGGCAAGTGTCAATGGGACAAGATTATTCAATTAGTAGCTTGACTTGGGTGAGTGGGTGTGGAGGTTCTATTTGCCATTTACAATTATGTGCAAGACAAATATTGAAATCAGTATGTTAAGATCTGCTTCGAATGTTCAAAATATTGTAAACTGGGGTCAAATGTGTTGTTCCAAGCAACTTGGTGATCTTAATAGTTTGAAGACCTTTCGCTTTGTAACTAGTTGTGGAAGTTGAAGAACATCAAATGAATATTGGCATGTGAAATATAGTGCAACCTCATATTTTTAATGGAGCTATCGCTAGCTGGGTCTTTAACTAAATTGAGTTGCATATGCTATTTGAAGTGAGTTTCAACCTATGCATTGTTATCACTTGAGGTGATAATAATAATCTCTATGACAAGATGTGAACTTCTTGTGATAGGATCAACATCTTTGTAGCTATAGTAGAGAAAGTAGTTAAGGGTTGATTAGTCGATATTAAAAGTTGCACTTGTCGCTAAGACATATGTCAACCCCTTCAATGGGTATATTTTTGTATTCATTCTATACTAGCTAGTTGCTACATTATGACATATTTCTCAAGATTTGAGGTGAAGAAAACATGACACAATGCCCAATCTCCTCACTCTCACTCTTTGATTGTTAACAAATAGGGCTTTAGTGAACTGAGAATATACTTGAGATATTTATTAAAAATTGCCTTAGCACCTCAATCATTTAGTTTGTTGGTTGCTCTCAACTCTATTATTCTCAGCCCACACAAAAGTGGCTTCTACTCTCCTGTCCATGTGCTCTAGGTCTAGGGTATGAGTTTGAAGCCAAGTGGAAACCTATTATTCAATTCACCACTAGCTAGGAAGCCAACCGGTTTCGGTTCGGCCTCCGACTCCGGTGTTGATTTAACCCGTTGACATAGCTGATCCAGTCCGAGTTAAAAATCAACATAATTACTTGGTTTGCATTAAGATGGAAGCCTAGCTAGGCATGTATCATATATTATGATTAACATTTGCATTAATGACTAGTAGTCATCCGTGATTTACCTCCTCCGTGTTGACATAGGAATGAATTGACGAGGGCGCTGGATAAGCGAATCGTCCTTTTACCACATGTATTATGATTAACATCCCATGCTACAACAAAGAAACCTCGTCAATTAATCCATAGAAAAACTAACGCTAATCACGCATTGCAAAGAGTTGAAAAGGGCCCGCAGATTTCATATATCAACCCACGGCAGTTAGAATCTGCGTGCATTAAATCTCCTCCCAAATTTAAGTCACTCATGTTGACTTTGAAAGCGAAATTTAAAGTTACGCGCAGAAATAAAGTAGTGCTGTGCCACTTCCAGCTACACTCCCGTGGCCATTTCATTAATAATCACAAGATGAAGTTGAAGTTTGAGGTCCAATTGGGTTCGAGGAATTCACACTTTTGACTTATTAGCTTTTATGTTTTATTATATCATAATTTAGTACTGACGAATTGCATCTGCAAGTGAAGGTGGATGACAGACAATTAGGCACAGACAACCGACCTGATACAATATAACAATAATCAAAAGCTAAGTGGAGTTCATCTATCTTGTGATCCTGCAAACTTGTCAGCAACTATATGGGCATCCACCACAGTTATCAATATTTATATACCTGGTTTACATACAGGTGAAGCCCAGCTCAGATTATTTTTATATTTTTTGAAGAACAGAACAAAAATATCATAAAAACAGAGCCATTCGATGCTTAAAATAAGGAGCTATTTGCTTAAACAAGTAGCTGAGCACATGCTGAGGCAGGCTTTTGTGCTTCCCCATCATTCTACTTTTATTGATTGTATACTCCACGGAATTTGCAATCTGTCTTCCTCCATTGTGAGGTTTGATTGTATACTGATATACTCTGTAGAATTTGCAATCCGTCTTCCTCCATTGTCAGTTAATTCGAGAGGAGAGTGGAGATGAGGGAGCTCTGGCTGCCGCTGCTGTTGGTGGTAATGGTAGCTGGGAATGGAGAGGCTCGCCTGAGGCCCAACTTCTACGGCTCTGCGTGCTCCGATGTGGAGGGAATCGTTAGGCAAGCCGTTCAGAGGAAGTTGAACCAGACGGTGGTGACGATTCCGGCGACTCTCCGCCTCTTCTTCCACGACTGCTTTGTTCAGGTGAGATCTCGCCTTGTTCGTGGGTTGGATTTGCCTAAAATCTCGCTAAGATTGGTTGAGGGATGATCGGTTGCAGGGATGCGACGCGTCGGTGATGATCGCGTCGGCGCGGGACGACGCGGAGAAGGACGCGCCGGACAACGTCTCGCTCGCCGGCGATGGATTTGACACCGTGATCAAGGCCAAACAGGCGGTGGAGGCACAATGCCCCGGCGTTGTTTCCTGCGCCGATATCCTCGCCATTGCCGCAAGAGATGTCGTCGTGCTTGTGAGTCGAACTGATCTTCTCGAACGGTGAAATAGAATTAATTACTCGAGAACGTGAACGTTTTCTTTTCTGCGGTGAAATTGATGGTCGTTAAATGATGGATTGATCGTAGTCCGGCGGCCCAAACTTCACGGTGGAGCTCGGGCGGCGCGACGGACTCATCTCGCGAGCCGCACTCGTCGCCGACCACCTACCGGGCCCTGACTTCGACCTCGATCGCCTCGTCTCCCTCTTCCGGCTGAACAACCTCACGGCGAGGGACATGATCGCCCTCTCCGGAGCCCACACGGTGGGGTTCTCCCACTGCAGCCGCTTCGCAAGCCGCCTTTACTCCTTCAACTCCACCACCGGCGTCGACCCCACCCTCAACGCCGCCTACGCCCGGGCCCTCATGCGCGCTTGCCCCCGCAACGTCGACCCCACCATCGCCGTCAACATGGACCTCTACACCCCCATCACCTTCGACAACGTCTACTACAAGAACCTGCTCGACGGCGAAGGCCTCTTCACCTCCGACGAGGTGCTGTTCTCGGACCGCCGGTCCAGGCCGACGGTGGAGCGGTTCGCGTCGAATCAGACGGCGTTTTTCCGTGCCTTCTCGGAGGCCATGGTCAGGCTGGGGAGGCTGGGAGTGAAAACTGGTGGGCAGGGAGAGATCAGAAGAGACTGCACTGCCCTCAACAGCAGCTGAAGAATGAGAATCCTCCGATCGAGCAGCTTGTCGATACAAAATTTGAATTTTTGAGTACGTTTGTAATCTATAGAGAATAAAATGATCATATTGTCAGTCGTTGCTTGTTATACAAAACAAAAGTTGTGTGAATTTGATTCCAATTCGATGGTGGCTGATTAGCTAGTTTATGTAGTCAAGAACGACTACTCCGAATCCTTTGTGTTTTTGTGTGTTTAATGGTTGTGTATTGGCTTTTGGGCATTTGTTCTTGTTCACAGTGATGAACGATCGATAGTTCTAGGTTGGCCTTTGTGTTACATTGAAGGTTCTCCTAGGCCTTTCTTCTTAGTTTTTTTATTATCATCCAAGTTGCTCTCACTCAATAGTTTGTACCTTTCCTTTCCTTGACTAGGTTGAAAATTAGCCTAGCACCACACGTGAAGTAATTAAAAAGCTTAAAGGAAAACGCACAAAGTTCCCGTCAATGTAAGATTTCAAAGAAGGATCGGAGCATATTTGAACCAATACACGCAACTTTATTCTATGTTATTTTTACGACACGCGGTAATAAATTTACATTTATGTCAAGACTCCCATTTTAATTAGCAAGCTTAACATTATTCTCAAGGTTGTGCGGTGATTGAGACATAGGGTATTGCCACATTAGGTCATAGGTCATAACTCGGTACGCCTAAACATAACTTCACCCATGCTTTAGCCACTGCACAATAGCTAGTAACTATCCTTGATGTACCTTCTTCGTGTTGACCTAAGAGACATATTGACGGAGGCACTAAGACGAATGAATTACCTTGTGCCACATATTTTAAATAAGATTCCCAGTGATAGAGACAAAATTCCGTGTTAGAGAAAAGTGACAAGACCTTTTCACAATATCTAAAAGTGTAAAATAATGTATACCATTTTTTTAGTTCACAAAAGTACAATTACTAAATCAAGAAATGAAACATTTTTGAAAAAAAAAATTCTTTATATATATAAAGATAAATTCTAATAAAAAATATTATAAATCTAAGACGGGTAATTATCCAACCAATGAAGTACAAGACTCAATAGAAGGTCCAAAATGATTGAGATTATAAAACTCAATTTTCTAATCTATATGGTAGAAAATTAATCAAAAACGATCAATCGAGTCTGAAAGTTTCATTTTGGAAGAAGGCTAAATAAAAAAATAGAATTCATAATATAAAATTATATTTGGGAATGAGTAGATATCTCAGAATGTAATAAATCATTAGACTTTAAATGGATGCTAAAAAGAGAGTATAAGACAAATTGGCCAATCAATAAGTGCAAGGGCTAATATATAATATATACAAGGTTTATAAATATAAGACTTTGACTATTTTGATCAAGAGATTCATCACAAATGGAGTCTATTGAACATGATCAAGGGATTCATCCTTCCTAGTGGAGATATGTGGGATTCATCCTTCCTCATGGGAGGAATGGTATGTGTTGTACTTGTTCTTGTTTGATTACGACTATATAAATCCATGATCAAGCAGGGACATGATTGATATCATTTAAACTAGTCTTATAATAGCCGAACAGATGTTTAGTTATCAAAATGAGTGGAGTTTTGACTAATCCACCTTTGTTCCATCAAGACATTTCATGCACAACTAAATCCAAAAAAACAACAGCACAAACATGCCAAAGGAAGCAAATTCGATGCATTGTTAAGGACAATTTAGCTCACTTCGACAAAACTAGGCAGTTTGAAAATAGTAAATGAATCTGAAACTTAGTCCCATGCTTTGTTTACTAGAGGTTCTCATACCATTTACTTGAAGCATGAAATTTTTTCAATCTTCGCAGCTTTCCAGTTAGTCTTTCTAGCTAGTTTCTACATGTAGATTGATTCTGGTAAGCCAACCAAACAATATGGCCTGGTTCATTTGCCATTTCGACCTCTGGTCTAGTTCAAATCATTAAGTTGCAACAATTTGCAAATAAATATAATGACATTCTATATGAGATGCTTTGCTACCATTTGGAGGCATTCTATATGAGTTTCAAAGTCTGAAGTGCATGTAGACTCCATCAAGGAAGCAACAAATTTGAATCAATGAAACTACTGAAGATTTTGCTTGAAGTTTCATTTGACATTTACTTCATTACTTTAAACTACCTGGCTACTAAGGTCCAGCACAAATGACATGTTGTCTAGCAGTTAAAAGATAATTCAACCTCACATGGAATGTACATAATAAGCAAAATCAAAAGAAATCGTTGCATTAATATTTGAAAAACGTGGCTTGAACTCTAAGTTAGGATCATTAACTGACTCACACTATATAGAATAGACTGTAAAGACCTTGAGATCCATTCATTGGTTAACAAGGGTTAAGTACTAAATTTATCACATATTATTTAGATCGTAAAAAAACCTATCAGACATTTTAAATTTTACGATAAAAATATTAAGCTCTATTAAAGTTATCATCAAACTTACCTTTTTTCATTAATCTACTATTTAAGAGATGATTCATGATTGGCCCCCTACTAAAACAGTATTTATATTCCACCTTAGCATGCAACTCAGAAATAAATTGTTAATCATATCAAGCTTCAACCTTATTTCTATTGGTGCAACAATGCTCCTAAGTGATCAAATTCAACCGAATATTGTTTTGATGTATTTGGAAAAGCATTTAAGTTCAGCCTGTCTCTTTCATGTGTGCATCAAGTGTAAAGGGACTTCACAGAATGCACATGGAATTCTTGGAGTGTACTGACTCTCAGTAGGTTTGAGTCATTTTAATATTATAGTGAGATTGTTTGGCTTAATGGTTTGTAACAAGGTGAACTCAAAGGCAAGACGAAAAATGGCATGGAGCAAGACATTGGTGCATTTGAGGGACTAGAGGCTTGACAAAGTAAACTGTAGGACAGGAAGCATGGAGCGCTGCTAGTTCAATAGCCTATAACAAGGTGAACTCGAAAGTGAGGCAAAAGATAGCATGGAGCAAGCTTGGAGGGATTGGTGATCCAAGGGACCAGCAAGACAAAGGATGGCATAGTGCAAGATTGGAGGGCATAGTGCAATTGAAGGGCCAAAAGCCTAGCAAGGTGAAAGTGTGGGGCATTGATGGCGTTGAATGCTGGGAGACATTAGACCATAAGAGATTATGTGAGTGAGTGAAATGTAATCTTGGACTTATGTTTTAGGGCAACATTATTGGGGATGATGTGTTTAGTTAGGTAGGGGTAGACTACCCCCTAGTAGCTTAAGTAAAATCTTCGACTAGGGGCAACATTATTCTGGCTAAGCACGATCCCAAGCTTTGTGCATGTTTACGAGAGTATAAGCCAAGTGAAATTGGTATCAGTCAACTAGAGGCAAGCCTCATTCAACTTGAACGTTCAATCAACTTGGGAATCAATTAAATACAAGGGTTCAAAGAATAAAATATTATTGTTTGGTCTTCAGTCAATTGGAATCAGATCCAATTGACTAAAAGTTGAGCAGTCGACCGATAGTTGCCTAATCAACTACTATGCTAGTTGTTGACTACAACAATTACTTTTACCTAATCAATAGACTAGATAGTATAGTCTATTTGAGATGGAAAAATAGAGTTGTTGGGTTTGATTCTATATAAGCTCTTGGAGAGGTTTAAGCAATTATGGTTCCGCAATACTAATCTTGAAACTCCTCCAAACAAGTGAATACATTGCTCAAAGGTCTCTAAAAGCTTGGACAAGTGAAAGTTCCTTAGGAATCTCTTTCTTACTTGGTTTTACATTCATTCTACGAAGCGTGGAGTGAACACTTGTAAACATTACAGGCACATATTGTAAGAAGTTTGTCACATTAGCTCTTGTGAAGAGACAGAATTAGTGCAACCTTAGTGAGGGTGATGCACCAAATGCGTCATAGGACATGCATTAAGAGTGGGTTTTAGAACCAACGATTCTTATTTTTATGTTCTATTACATATTCTTGACGCAGATAACATACATAAGCACACGCTTATTATATCATTTCATTGTTTGTGTTTGTGAGAATTTCAATTTAGGTGAACTGACTATACATCCCCTCCCTCTCCCTATTTAGTCAGGGGCAAGCATGCCATGAAAACCCTACAAATTCTTCTCTTATACTCTACCTCATTGTACTCTCTTTGTTACAACCTCATCGATGTCATAATGTCGAAGTGCTCGCCCCATTGTTATTAACAATGGAAGAACACCTCCCATTGCATATACCTTCTCTAATTCCCCATCTCCTCGCTAAGCCATTATTGATGGCACACCAATTGGGGGAGGCCCTTCTAAAGCACTATTGAGAATGAAGGGTGGGTAGTCATGTGAGGTCAGCACACTGAATTAGTCCTTTGAAATAGAAACAAAGAAAGGGGGAACAAAAAAACAACTAACTTTTGAAGGCAAACAATGGTTTCCACCAAAGATCAGTTGTGGCTAGCTAAGGGGGAGCTATCTCTTCTCTAATTACAAAGAGCTCAACGGTGGAAAAGAAGAAAAGAGATAGGTTGGGTTGAGCTCAGAAACAAAGAATTGAAGGGAGAAAGAAAAGAATCATGAAGAAAAAGGAAAGAGAGAAAATGAGGGGAAAAGTAGAAGAAAGAAAAGAAGGGGAAAAAAAGAGAGAAGAAAAAGTGTTGATTGTTGGATTTGATTGGAAGCTTTAGACAGCGAAGTTAGTAAATCGAAAGAGAATAAGTAAAGAAAGAAAGAAATAAGAAATTGGTTGTGGAGCTATGATACCAATTGTCACGACCACATAAATATCAGAAATCATTCATTAACTTACCCAAAATGGTTAAATAAGTTAATAATAGCTATTTCATCTAAACTTATAGAGCTCTTCTATTAGTCTACTCAACATGCGAGACTAATTGGGGTGTCACATGGTAAAATGATTTATTTTAAATGAGTTGGATTGCTGAGAAGAAATAAGTTATATTACTAGGTGATGCAAATATTTAGTAGTAGATTGAAGGATTAAAATATAACACATGAAAAATTTATTAACTTCAACAAAATATGGATAATTCTAATAAATATAGATCTACTAAAACTTAACTATGTGATAGATTTGGTAACCAATGCATTCATAATTGAGCTTAACACTAAGGTTAATTTATTCATGTTTGAATCATAAAGTGGTCGATTCATCCTCTATGTTTGAAGCCATTTATTGGTACAATGAGTAAAGAATGTCACTATGTCGATTCATCCTCTTGACCATTTGCACTAATGGCCAGTAGTCACCCGTGATTTACCTCCTCCGTGTTGGCCTGGGGACGGGTTGGCGGAGACGCTGGGGCAAGTGAATCACCTTTTGCCACATAGAAGATTAAGCTAACAGAATAAGCAAGCAATGCATCTTTTTACCATTTTCCTTTTCTTATAGAATAACTGAATAGAGTATTCACAACAGATATATTCTCGAACAGGATGAAACTCCAACTTACAGACATTGATATAAATGACACAGTAAGTTGCATGCCCAAATATCTGACTCTGCCTCTAGTCCTGCATGCCAACATCAAAAGCTAATAGGGTTGGAATCCTACACCAGAAAGAAAACGCATATCAATGAACTGAAATAGAGAAGTAATACCAGAACTGAATCTGCAAATGAAGATTGCAGGCCAAGGAGAAGGAAGAGGGAGTCCAATCATCCAGTTGCTACTGTGAATAAAAATCAAAGACACAGACGAAACGAACCGATTAATCAAGCTGACATTGAATACAAGTTTCATTCTATTGGATCATCATATCATTCTTGAGATCTTCCAGAGCCTATTCGGATTCTTGCAAATTGTCTTTGGTAGAGAAGGTCTGCTGTTGCTGCTGAAATTGATCACTCTGATCTCTAGAACCCATTGCATGCCCAATTTGCGAGTAGAACTGGTTCAAGGTCTGCGGGTTGAGCACTCCGACATGCCCCTCCTGGGAGAGACCGAGTTCTAACCCGGGCACCTGCTGCCAGTGGGCGGTCAGCATCGACACAAAGCTCATTGTGCCCATGTCGTTGCCAGGCAAGTGCAGGCCATGCATGGCTGCTTTGGGTGCAAAGTCGCTCATTGAACTATTGCCGCTGGCGGCAGTGGCAGTCCTAAGTCTCGAACTTGACTCCGCCGCCTGCCCAGAGTGGAACAATCCGCTTTCGAGGACACCGGGAGGAAGCAGCAAGCTTGGAAGGGGTCGGGTGAAGTTAGCAGACCCCAGCAAGGTCAAAGGGGCGGACGCGGCGTCCTGCCCTAACTCACCGAGCTTGGGCTGGATGTTAGTAGCGGCGGCAGCAGGGCGGGAGATAGGACCGGCGGAGGTGAGTGCGGAGGCCGGGATCGTGCCTGTGCCGGTGGCAGCGATAATGGATGGCTCCGCTTGCTGGAGGAGCCACTGTATAGTCTCCCCGTCGGACTTGTGCCCCAATTCTCTGGTAAGCTGGAAGATCCTGGCGGCGCAGATGGCTGGCATCCGAACCCTCCTTCCCCGGCCCTCTACCTTGGTATGGCGGTCCTTTTTGGAGCTCCGCTTCAGCACAAGTTGATTCCTTTGCCCATCTTTCTCCGCCGCCGCGACCACGGAAGGTAAAAGATCCCTGCTTTCTGATACAGCAGCACTTGGATCTCTCGTATGGGTCGCGGACAGGCCCAGGGCCTGCTGGAACTTGAGGACCTCCTCTTCAGGCTGTTTGGACGATTCCATCAACACAGATAGAGAAGAAGAAGAAGAAGAAGAAGAAGAAGAAGAAGAAGAAGAAGAAGAAGAAAGCTGAGATTTTGAAGGCGAGAAGCAAGCCCGTGGGAAGGAGGAAGCGATACAAAACGATCAAACACAGATCAAAATCAAAGATTCCCAGCTTTCCAGGTTACTACTCCCCTCTCTCTTCTGACGCCCTTGCTTTCTTCCTCTTTTGTACTTGACAGTCAACAGCGTTGCGAAGGACGGGATTTAATGGGGATTTGGATGCATGCATTCCATGCAGCAGCAGAGGAAAGTAAAGGTTGTATAAATACTAAACAGGGTATGGAAGGGAATATAATAGTTTCCGTATTTGGCAACGGAGTTTTGGAATTCGAGATTGTGTGATTTGCAGGGGATTTAGTGCCTTCCTTAAAATTTCATGACTGTCCTTTTCGTGAGAGTATGTGCTAATGTTGTTGTGTCTAGACACGAGAGTTCCCACCGGTTGCAATCTGTCTGACTCCTGAAGGCGACAGTGAACAAAGGCTCGTCCATTCAGCCTTTGTTTGCCTTCGCTTTTGCTTTTGCCTTTGCCTTTGCCTTTGCCGGTCATTATTACTCTTCAGCAGGCAATGTTTTCCTTCACTCCGAAGGGAAAGCAATCAAAATGATCAGGTTGTGCCTCAGCCCACAACATTTTATTTAATTGCACACTTTTAAAGTTTATAATTTTATATTTATTAAAGAATATATTTCGTCCAAGTGAATATCCTAAATACGCTTTCCCCCATAAATCCCTCTCTTGAATAGTTGAACCGCTCCTACGTTGAATCTTGTGTCGTCCATTCAAACTCCTCTCCTAAACCATACAACAAGGTTGAGATGTCTATCTATTAAAGGACGATTCATGTCTTTGGACAGCATTATCATGGGGGTAGAGTAGTGACAAAGGCTTGTTATTTACTTTATCATCGTTGATACATTATGCATGGAGGGCTAGAAACATAATTTTATTAGAAAGGGACAATTAACATGTGGAGAGGATATTCATGAGTGTGCATATACATATATATACAAGTATTTAGGTATCTATTCAAATCTCATATTTCATCTGACATGAATAGACTCTAAAATCTCTATTTATATATTTTAGATACATGATGTACCATTTTTACTTATAAAAAAAAAAGATTGAGATGTCAAATATTATCCTATCATTTATCCAAATTTCTAAAAAAACTTTTACATTTCATTTTTATAACATCAACTACCTATCATGCTTTTCAACATGTTTTTAGCTAGTAAAACTGTTCTTTGCACCAGTGGCAATTTTCAACTAAACAATCGGTCTAATGATTGGTAAACTCTAGGTTTCTTAATTTTCTATAACATTAGTTGATTTCCCATATAAGTTGTCAACATGTCAATGTATAAATATGAGCCTAGTGATCTTCTCTACATCCTTAGTCTCATGATGTTATTTATTTATTTATTTTTGTCTCTATCCATGCTTTGAGCCCTTATGAGTCATCAAGGTGTTTTAGCTAAAACATACTTGATCCCGTCTATAAACGGTGAGAGAGGGACTGCCGTGAGCTGGCTAGAAAGTTGACTGGAAGAAGACTTCGAACTAGAAATGCTTGCCAGCACAAGTAGAAGGAGGAAGACAATGGTCAATAAGCAGGTCAGGGGGTCTCTAGCGTGACTACTTTGACGATCAAATTAATATTCTGGAAAGAAGAAGAACAGTGGAATATTGAAAGTAGACTCTGATATTTGTGTATTTGCACCAGTAGAGAGGGACCCTTTTATAATGGCTCTATGATCTCCGCATTTAATAAGGCATCACATCACTATTAAACATTTTGTCCAATCATCATGCTTTCGCTATATCCAGTAGCTAGTCCCATCATAGGTATGGGAGGAGTATTGCGTATCTGTGCAAAGATATAGTCCCTTTGATTCTTTAACAAACTCATGTGTCCAATTAATGGCGAAATTGGCTCCTAGGATAGAACATCCATTGGGATGTTAGTCACTTGATTCATCAATAGGAAAATGAGTCGAGAACAGGGCGATCAACCTCTCATTGTGGGTGACTGGGTCATGATTGAATCCCGGTGGGGTGCTGGGCCATTGGGAAGTATAGTCAGCGATATCCTATCAGCATGTGATAGGGAGATGCACCCCTGAGACATCTGATCAGGGATACTCAGTCAGTGTGTAATGGGAAGCAGAGCCCCGCAGGTATCTGACTAGGGAGATGGGCCCTTGAGACATC
>JBAMIB010012226.1:0-16935 GCA_037177415.1 Kaempferia rotunda
AAATCAATGGTTGCGAGGAATGAAGGGGGAAGAATCGCTGAAGTGAATTAGGATTTTTTACGTCGAATATGAGAATTAGGTTTAATTATAAGTTTTTAAAGTCACGAGATATGTACATTAGGGGGTAATTTAGTTTTTCTCACTTATATCTAGCTCTTAAAAGTTTTTGTTCCCATTTATATCCCTCATCTTTTATTTTTTTTCTGAATAATATCCCTGTAGTTAAATCCTCTGTGAAGGATTTAACGGTAGGGATATTATCCGGAAAAAAAATAAAAGATAAGGGACATAAATGAGAATGAAAGTTTTTGAGGGACATAAATGGGAAAACCCAGAAACAATAGGGATATAATAATGTATTTTCCCGCAATTTAGGTACCAGATGTTTTTTATGTTTTAGCTAAGGTTTAAGTTAGGTCATTATTGTATTTGATATGCATGGTGAGTGTGCAGGATACATGTATAATAAGGAAAATTCAAATGTGATCTTGGCAAATGAGGAAAGTTCAAGTAGAGTCTTGACGGTGTAAGTCCAAGGGGAGCCTTGGCGGTGTAAGCCTAAGTATGACTTGGCAAAGGAATACCCCACAATAAGGACCGAGACCGATTGAAGCTCTTGAAGACAAGGCGTGAAGGATGGAGAGCATTCGAGGGATGCAAGGCTGATGGAGGAGGCTAGAAGGCTAGGTCTATGTTAGTCGAGCGAGAACGAATGCTGAGATATTATACTTGGGGGTAAAATCCTAATTTAGAGTTTACTAATTGACTGATATGTAGTTGACTGTGAGCCAAAAAAATGTTTCTGTTGACTCAGCCCATGAAGGGCAGTCGACTGGTCTTGGAGCAGTAGATTGGTCCTTTTATGACAGTCAATTGATATCGAGCCGTTGGGGTATAACGATCGATTTCCACAAGGACCAGTTGACTGGTGGCGAGGTGTTTCTACTCGAGCTCTATTTAAGAGAGTTCGGAAACCTTGAGCAAGTTAACGAAATAAATTTGGTTAAAGTCTCTCAGTAGTCTTCTAAGTTCAAGCACGTGGTTAAAATGTTGTGACGAAGTTTCTCAACCACAAAGAGCTACGAGAGCTAGCCGGAGGTTTTCCGGGGAGTCATCCACTGACGGATCATGATCGTCCACCTTACAGACTGTCGTGGAATAGGAGTTCATCTCCGAACCACATAAATAAACGTGTTAAAAGTTTGCTTAGTTGTTTTTGTATTTCGATTAGCTTTCTAGTTGTTTTATTTTGTATTCCGCTGCGCTAACAACGTAAGAAGCGATCAAATAGGGTGGATTGACTATTCACCCACTCTAAACGGTGCAAAAGGTCCCAACAGAAAGGTATAGTTCGATTCTTGACGGGAGTAAATATTGCTTCGGATTATTTGTACCCCTTTTAGGAAGACTGTTTGATTAAGACTAAATAAGCTCCCTAATTTACTCCCTTTAAAACTATGTAAAATCACTTTAGAGGGGCTGATCATCACATGTCCCCTGTTTAAGAAGCCTCAATAAGCTCTCATAATTTAATCCTCATTCAAAATATATAAAATCCTTATTTAATCCTCATTTAAAATATATGAAATCCTTATTTAATCCTCAATAAGCTCTGATAACGACTTTATCAGAATATGTAACTCTTGAGGATAGTGGAAAATAAAATTATTAAAAAAAAAATAATCCCTTTTAATGATAAATTAAATATGAAAAATGACGTTTTAACAATTTGAATAAAAAAGCGATGCGTTTATTTTATTTTTATTTTATTTTTTATTTTTGCTCCTTTAAATTTGGTTCAAAAGAAAATAAAATGCTACGATTTTTCGCAATAAATTTGTCCATTAAAAATGACATCCCCGGAAAAAAGTACCATGTCGTACAAGAAAGCTAGATGACGTCAGGCAGCACTCGGTTTTAGTGCGCAGTAAAAGCTTGCGGGAGGAAGCATGGCGACGGTCCCAACCCAAGAACGCCCTCGATTCCTGCCACTCTTCTGCTCTCTCCCCAATCCCTTTCCTCGCTTCTGTTCTTCTCGCTGAGTTGCGTGGCTTCCTCGATGGATCCGGGCAGGGTTTGGTGGTCCGAGGTGATGCTGCTGGTGCTGGTCCTGCTTGCTCCTGCTTCGTTCGTCCACGGCGGAGACATCGTGCACGAGGACGACGAGGCACCGAAGCTACCCGGATGCTCGAACAATTTCGTCCTGGTAAAATCTCCCTCTTGATTCTGCGATTTACTGAAAGTTCCCGTGTATTGTTCGTGACATCTTGGTAGTATTGGATAGGCGGGTTCAAAATCCCTGCTTTTCCCTTTCATCCTGGTGCTTAATCGCGTGGTACAGAAAATAGTCTAGTATATCAGTACGCTTCCCACTTTTTTTCTTCTTGTTTTCGATCGAGGAATCATATTGGCAACATTCTAGGGTTTACAATTTAGCATAGCACATGCCTTTATGTAATCCCCTGTTTATTTCCGCTTGTTGGCATTCTAGTATTCAACGAGTCATTGCATTGGACTAGCTCTTCCGAGTTATTGGCGATTTTATTTAAATGTGCTCTGTGGCTTTCCAATTTGGTCATTGAATTTCATTTTAAGTTTACTTTCCTTGTTCTATGTCTTACAGGTGAAAGTGCAAACCTGGATTAACAGCACAGAAGATGCTGAATTTGTCGGTGTTGGCGCTCGATTTGGCCCTACAATAGTTTCAAAAGAGAAGTACGCCAACAGAACGCGTATTACTCTCTCAGATCCTTCTGATTGCTGCACGGCACCTAAGAAAATGGTTGGGTGTAATCCCCATTTCGGATTTGGTACACTCTTAAAGCTTTCCCATTTTGAGGCTAATAATTCAAAATTCCATTCTCTTAGCTTGCTGGAGACGTACTGTTAGTGCATCGTGGGAACTGCAAATTTACAACAAAGGCGATGGTTGCAGAAGCTGCTGGTGCTTCTGCTATTCTCATAATTAATGATCGTAAAGGTTTGTGCTTCTTTTGTCCACGGCAAACAAAAGTTTGACCTTGATTTGTCAATCCTGCTTGTCCAATGGTCAACAAATACTCAGGAAGTTGAGGGAAGGCAATTTGATCCTAATTTCATATTTGCTTTATGTAACATATTATAACTGGTTTGAGCTAGGAAAACATCTGGACTTTTATGTATTAGTAGGAGAATAATGCATGATGATGTGAGTTTTGCTTCGCTGCTCGCTTAACTTCCATTTTTTTTGTTTGCAGAGTTATACAAGATGGTCTGTGATAAAAATGAAACAGATTTGAATATTGGTATTCCTGCAGTTATGCTTCCACAAGATGCAGGTGCTAGCTTGGAAACCAGTCTTCAACTTGCTTCTGCAGGTAATTTTCTTTTTTAGTAAATTTAATTGTTAAATCTTGTTTTAAGTAATTTATCATGAACTTTCAAAATTAATTAATTTATTCTATACTTTAGGAATTCATAACAAATTTATCGCACCATTTAAAATTTTTCAAACTGTTGAAGTGTCAACATGACTAGCCATCACTTTATTATCCATCTCATGTGTCTTATCATCTCCTGTTCAATTATTATTATTATTATTATCATCTTCTAGCATTCTATAGGCAATCTGGAAGATATGCAAATCATAGATTTATTTATAATACTAAATAGAATAAAGGTAATAAAATGCAGGTTTGGAAGAGATTCCTATTGAAGTATGGAAGAGTCTAGGAGATCAAGCTCAATTTGGTCGGCTAAGTTATTGTATACAATTTTGAGAATTAATAAGATACTCAACAAATAGACAAAAGGTTTTTAGGCACCTATCAATAAGAATAAAGGTGATATACAGTATGTTGATCTAATTATGGAGGTTTTATGTTGATGAGTCATACTATAAAATTTTAGGAAAAAATTATTGAGAGGAGAATGAGAGATTAGACAACCATTTTTAAAAATTAATTTGGTTTCAAGTCGGGAAGGTCAATCATAGATACTATAACTAATGAAAAAGAAGAAGAAAATGAATAGGATTTACCTCTCACACTCCATAAGTTGACTCTACGAAGCCAATCTTCCAGCATAGTCTGACACTTGACTCCTCATTTCTAAAACTTTTCCACACCTGGCTATCCAGATTACAAATAGCCAGGCCTTAATCAACACATTGCCTTTCTTTACCAACCTTTTGGATTTGCTGTAGTTCCAGCCATGCCACCAATTATGAAAAAACAGTATCAATGTTTGGAAGTTCAGTAGACAATCAATGTCTCATCGACCACTGTCACTGGGCAATCAAAGAATAGGTGCTGTACTGTTTCATTTCAGTTCTCATTCTCCCCTCCAAATAGGACAAAATTGATATCCTCCATGGAACCCCTCTTCGTGCCAACCTGACCTTAATATTGATCTTCCCCAAGATAATCAGCCATGTCAGCAGTTTAACTTTGAGTGGAGGCAAAGGAGTTCCAAACAGCGTTCTCCATACCAATGGATATACTAGGGTCGAAGAACATATGTTACATATCATACACTGAGGAAATTGAAAAAATTTGTCACTGCTCCATCTTCAGGTAAATGCATCTGGACAAATTTGCTGGATTCCTCTCGATTTGATGATAAGTGACAGCAAAGCAAAGCACTCTCTGAAACGGTCTATTAAATCTTAAGTCCAACAGTTGTCTAGGAGGTTGCAGATTACACACAAGTATTTGCTTATCCACACTGGCTTGGTATGAAGCAGGAAGTTGAGTTACAAGTCCATCCGGCCATCCGGAGTACCAAAAATGTTCTTTACTACTCCAACAAAGCTTAGTTGTGATGCTTTGGAAACAAAAATCCTTCACAAGCAAGAGCCAAGAAGTCCTTCCATGGAAACAACCATCATCCACCACTGTAACTAAGAATCCGATTCCCTTGTTTGAGATAAGTTCTACTTAGGACCTCAATCCAAGCCACCTTTGATTTGTTAATCAGCTTCCACCACCACCTGCAATGCAGAGATTTGTTAAACACTTCTAAATTTAGTAAAATAGCACCTCCAAACTTATTCCCATGCAACATGCGTCAAACCCTGGGCAACAATTCCACCTCAAACTGCCCAAAGAAGTACCTCCTGAATCAGTCCATCTCTCTCAGCACCCTAGCTGAAATCTGATATACCATGTCTGGATATGAAGCCGTTGAGGTAAGTGTACTGCAGATGCAACCACTCAGGGTGAAGGGAACCATATGCCTTGGAGGAAGCCACCTATGTATTTTAGCCACAAGAGACCCCCAATAATATACATCGGGTTTTATTCCATCCCAGCTGAAACCCCAGATATGTTTTAGGCAGATTAACTAACGGTTCTATTAACAATGCATGTCAATTCCAAGCCTTTGATCAGGTGACTTTTATACAATATCATGACTTCTGATATTTTATCTGAAGTCCACTGTATGTGAAGTTGTGAAGAAGCTGCCAAAATAACCTTGAGATTCTTCACCTTATCCAAATTAGGACAAGAAAACAGTAGGGTCATCCATGAATTGCAATATTTGGAATCCTCCAAGAAAGCATCCACTACCAACGCCACTGATAAAACCCTCTGCTTGGTTCCTGAATAGCACTTGGTTAAGGGCATCGGTTAAGAGGATGGACAAATAAGGAGATATGGGTTGCCTTGACAAGGTCCCTTCTTCATTGGATTCCTTGTTGTTGAGTAAAATAGTTTCATTGGCCGTGGTTACAATGTCTATTACCTATCTTCTCCATAACTCATGGAAGCCGAGTTGTTTCAAGATGTCCTCCAAGTCATGCCAACTAACTACCAAAAGCTCTAGAGTAATCTAGCTTGATCAATATTTTGCCTCCTCATTGCTCCTTTTGCACCAATTTAGGATCTCAGTTGCACTGACATAGCAATCAACGGCACCCCTTGACAAAAAGTAAATTGAAAATCCCGATTAACTCATTAATGATCAGCTGTAGCCTTCATGCAAGAACTTTGGATAGGATCTTAACCATGAAGGTTTCCAATGCTATCGGATGAAAGTCAGAAGCTTGACAAGCTCCTTCCACTTTAGGCATCAAATAAGAGATATAAGTGATTCATGTTGTTTGTTGGCATCTTACCCTCATGGAAGTCATTAAATAGAGCCAACACCTTAGGTTTAACAACACCCCACATGGAAACCTAGAGCTCATGTTAAATCCATCCTAGGGCATTTATTGGTCCTATACTTTTTATAACATAAAAAAAATTCTACCTCCAAGAAAGGGCAATTATACCCAAGAAAGTTGAGGATGGCCCCTGGGAATAGTGATTGGTTGGTGGTTAGGTAAGAGAGGTGTGATTTACTCATCACAGAAGAAAAATGCTCTCATAATCTACTAAGCTTCTGCTGCTTGCCTTCAATCGGAACTCAGTTTTCCGCTAAAAAATGAATGGCGTTAACTTTCCTTCTACTGTTGGCAATTCTTTGAAAGAATCAGATATTTTCATCACCAACTTGATCCATTGGACCTTGGCCCTCTGCTGTGAACTGCATTCGCTTGCATGCATTGATCAAGTTTGACTCTGAATGTTGTAGCTCTGGTAGTTCCAGCTTGAGGTCTCGGCCTTTATATCATCAGATCAGTATTAATATGCATTTTTCTTCATTCTCTTGCAATCCAAATAGTGAGGACAAGCAACACATGCCTTGACTGCCCCTGCCGGGGAAAGCCAAACTGCCACCCACATCAACCTTGACAACTCTGGCCATAGTCACTCCTTTCACCACCCCTCACACTGCCTCTTGCACTTCAGAATGTGATCCTCCCAAGCATGAAGGTACATGAGAAGATTATTTGTGTTTCTAAAGCCATTTGAAGAGAAAATCATAAATTTCAAGAGCCAAGGGAGCTGGCATGAAGTATAGAAGCGTTCTGTTCAGTCCAAGGATTTAAGAGAAGATATGGTTCTGCATGGTTGTATATTTGTTCAATAATGTATAACTTTTGGCATATGATTATGTTATTCTATTTTATCCTCTTTGGTAAAAAATTTATAATTCTTCAACATTTTCCAGTTGCTGTGCAACTCTATTCTCCAGATCGTCCTCTGGTTGATACAGCAGAAGTTTTTCTGTGGTTTATGGCAATTGGTACCATCTTATGTGCATCATATTGGTCAGCATGGAGTGCTAGAGAAGCATTAATGGAGCATGAAAAGTTATTAAAGGTTTTCATTTATTCTATATTTACCATGTGATTCTCTATCCTTAGGAGTCAAATTTGTCACAATAATTAGTGGAATAATGATTGTAGGATGCGCCAGAGGAGTTCATGAACATGGAAGCTACAAGATCCAATGGCATAGTGGACATCACCACAACCTCAGCTTTTTTGTTTGTTGTGATTGCTTCATGCTTCTTAATTTTACTTTACAAACTCATGTCATTCTGGTTTGTGGAGCTTTTAGTGGTTCTATTTTGCATTGGTGGTGTAGAGGTGCAATTCTTTACCTTATTCCTACTTCCTTTTGCTCATTTAATTGTATTCTTTTGAAGTTTTTATGCAAGATAACTTTTTGAATGCCGTCTGTCGTTAAATTCAAACTGAAGCTTTAAATGCCATACTGTATAGTGCTAATATATGACCTCAAAGAAGAAACTAGAATTTGATGCACATCAAATCCTAAACAATAAGATTCTAAGGTCAGACATTCTATGAGCCTGTCATAAATTTTTGTATTTACTTTACTTTCCTTTTCAAAGTAGATAGAATTTCCACATTGAACCAACTCTGAAATTCTTTGTAAAATTTTTTGTTGCGTGATTGTAGTTTTGTGCACCATGTTATTTTGGAACTTTGATTTTGAATAATCTTGGTGTACTTATCTTTTATTTTGATATTTTTTATGGCAATTTATTATTGATTAGTTAACTTGTTTATGGAACATTCGTTAATTGGATATTTTGAAATTTATTTATTTTTATTTGCATATCAAATTACCAATCAGATTACTTGTTCTGTATCAGGGTCTACAAACATGCTTGGTAGCTCTGTTATCACGGTATACCACCTCATACTTTGTGGCATTTATAGGCTGCATGTTCTTTTCTTTCAACATATTAGTTATGCCAACTATTTATTTTGCTTACAAGAGTATTGTTAATTATCAAGCGCTCTTTATAATATTTTTGCTAGAATTTGGTACTACATTACTTGAGAATTGTTATATATCTTTTAACATTTTCTTCCATTGTTTCATCTTTGATGACCAAACTGCCCTAATATATCATTTATCAGAAAGTATTCCTTCTGTATTAAGATTCTGTCCCTGACAAATTGTTTTAGAGAGCAGTAAAAGGATTGTTTGCTAGCAAAATCCACAAAAAATCATTCGTGTAACAAGATATTCTGAAAAATAATCTTAAATCATGCACCATGAGGATTTTATTCAGATTGATCAGTTGAAACAGTTTGACTGCACTTTGGAAGGCTCCCACATCAGTATCATTTTATATGGTCTTTAGATGTTTCACAGGGGATCTCAGCTCGATAATTTGTTGGCCAAGTGATTGTTTAAATTGGTTTGCACAAATAATTAACTGATATATGAGATATTCAATTTATCCAAGATTGGTAGTTAGTACCATGAGTGAAGGTAATGAGCGATCATTGAACTGTGAATTCTAAGATCGCAGTGAACACTGGTTTTCTACAAAGTATATGAAGGGGAAAAGAGGATAAAAAAATAGAGAACTGTTTTTGGATTGAACTTGTTTGCTGCTTGGTTGATGAAAAATTAAATATAGCCAACTCATACAATTTAGTCTAACATAAAATTTGGCCTAGCATAATATTTATAGAGTATGACTTTTCAAGTACTATGTACCATGGTAGATTAATTCCTGTTTAAGACTAATTATAATAGTTCAAAATATAATTTAAAGTAAATATAATTTATCTATTATTCTTTAGCGCTGACATGGAGCTACGATAACGTGGTTGTAGGCATACATATTGCTCCTCTCTTAGATAGCGTGCTTTTCCTCAAGCAGAAAATTATATTATTTTTTCTCCCAAATCTCCTTTTGCATCTTGATGACTAGGGTGGTGTGGGAACTAAGTGGTGCTTGCAAGTTGCTGATGTTTTTGATTAACCGTATAATTTAGTCAACGCTGTAGAGTTCAGTAAGACTCTTTATTGGAACCAAACCACTAAATCCTAATCAAGTTAAACAAGAATAAAGTTACTGATTCTTTTGTATGGTGGATCATCTCAATTTTAAATATTTAAAAATATACAATATAATTACTTATTGTTTTATTTTTTTACTGCTAATGATAAGCCCTGCTCGTGGCATATAAGCACTAACAACACATCCCTTCAGAATTATCAAATATGGCACACTTTTTGCCAGAGACATCAAATGTAGAATTTGTCTTAAACATAACCACAAGGAGATCATATTCTATACCCTGTTGCTAGAATAGCATATTCCTTAATATTTGGCAATAACTAGTTCAAACTGTTCTGATGGAATAATTTAGCTAACTTGGCTGTGTATAAAGGGTGAAAAGAGAAGTGATATTCCAAGGAAATATGGCCGACCAGACTCTACAATGACTTTTACATACTATTTGTCATATAAAAAATATCATCATAAAACAAAATGAAGAAACTTTGTTCCTCTAGATATTTGTAGTGTGATGAAACATCTGTAGTTTCATCTACTATTAAACTCATCAATTAAATGGACCTTATACCTAGAAAAGCAACACTTCTTCTATTTTCATATGGTCACATTGTCACATCCTAGGTTTTCTTAAAGCTGACTTTATTCATTTAATAACTATACCTATTTGATCAATAACTCGAGATCTACTATGAGTCTATGACTTCATTAAGCACTCAGCTTTAGCTAAGGTAGTGCAACTAAAACTTGTATAACATGATTGATAGTTCTATGGCTTGTTGCAAGTTAGTGTTTTAATCCAGCCAGTATGATTAAACACTACAAGTGGTAAATGATTATGATATGTGGATTTTTCCAGTTGGTTCAAACATGCTGGAGAGTCTTTCATTAAAGTTCCGTACTTTGGAGCCGTCTCCTACCTAACACTAGCTCTCTTTCCACTATGCATTGTCTTTGCTGTTGTATGGGCTGTCTATCGCCGTGAATCCTTTGCATGGATCGGCCAAGATATCCTGGTAGGAAACTAGCTTTATTTTTCTTACATTCTGACATAAGTAATAAAAAAAGACATTGTTTGTTATTTATTTTGGTGTCTCTTTCTCTCTTTATTATAATTTTCAAGTGATTTTTTCTGAATCTTGGCCCAATTGTTAACTTCATGTATCTTCTGTTACTTGTAGCAACTAATCAAATCTTGAAAAGCAATAGTTACTTAGCACCACCTACCTGAAAGACTTTGCATGACCTGTGATCTACTTTCATTGTGAATAGAGCCGACCCAATGACACAACCCGACTTGACCCGATCTCTAGACATGAATTAACAAAGACAAAATCCCACGGTAGAATTCAAATATATAAATATAAATGGATGCCACAATTGACCCATTTTCAAAGTAAATCCATTTTAAAGATATTGTTTTTATGTCATGTAACTTAATTCATTTGAATAGTTAAGTTTATCTTACACCTTATTAAATTATTTGTATATATAATTTTTTTATGTTATCTTATATTATTTTTTATTTAATGATTGATATAAATCATTTATAACACAATTACACAATTGTCACCCCTAATTGTGACTGATACTTAGGCTAGAAATCAGATCTGCCAATTTGGTGGAAGATTGAATTCCCAAGACAATAGAGAACTAAAAGTCTAAATGTGAACTGTTAACAAATATTGCATATGTAGAAATGACCATATATACTGGCTTACTGCAGCTTAGTACTCGTCATTTTGAAATTTACATTTAGTCGAGATTTCTCATTTTACTAATTGTTTTGAGATAGAAAGCAAGAGTTGATGTCTTCTTTAGAATTAAATTGGTTGGAGAAGTATTTGAGTAAAGGTCGCTTCCATTAGTTAATCTAGATGGTTTCATGCTACTACTGTCTAGATATCTCTTAGTTCTACTTTGTATTTCAATTATATGCACATTTTTTCAATCATATACACATTTCCTGGTTGCCTGTGGTGATTTTGAACTGAATTTTTTGAATGCACTGTCATATGTGTCACCTTACTATGCTTAATTACCTTATCAAGGTACTCTCACTGTCATTTATGTTAATCTACTTCTATGTCAATCAGGGCATTGCATTGATTATCACAGTTCTCCAAATTGTTCGAGTACCTAACCTTAAGGTTAGTTTTCTTCTGCATTTTTTCCTCAAAAAAGTTCTCTTCTTTTTTGAATAACATGATTAGAGCTGTGCTATGCTTGCCTGGTGGTGATTAGAATACTGTGTCATTACTAAATCCTAATAGGTATGCATCTGAATATTGTTTTCTTAAATCATTTAAAGCTAATATGGCTAGAACATCACGAGGCTTTTCTGCTCTGACGCAGATTTCAGGGTCATAAGTGCAAAGATAGCTATATTCTCATTGGAAGTATTTTGATTGTGATATCTGTTGCATTTGGAAATGCTTGACATTTACCTTCATTTTGACTTTGTTAGAGGGACGGATTCCTAATAGGATATCCTAGGTGTCTCCCCACTACTTATTTATAAATTATTACTGAACAAGATATATCACAAATAAACCCCTACTATTTCATAATTATATTGGGTCCATAACACTTCCCTTCAAGATGGTTCAAATATATCATAAAAATCTAGCTCGAGATTCTACTGCTCTCTAACTGTTGACAGCTGCCCGAATCCCTTGGATGTTCAGGTGGCATGTTGTTGATGTCGATTGTACACTCATAGAGGAGGTATATCAGTAGGTGGAATCCTAGAAGGTGGTGTCTGAGAATATGAGGCCTCAGAAGATGGAGGATGGTGTAAATAAATAGAAAGAAGTGGATTTGAAGAAGCTCATATTAGCAAAGATAAAGACATGATAGGACTCAAAGGAGTAAAAAGGGTAACCTTTCTAAATGTTCAAATAATGAAGAAAGATGCACTTGAGAGATCATGGCGATAACTTATCACAATAAGAGGACACAAGATGAATAAATCAAGTGCATTCAAAGATTCACTGGTGGAAGAGAGGGAATTGGGATGTTGAAGTTTGTTTTAGAAATGTCTGTTTGTAAGGGAAGTGCTCTACGTCATTCACTGAGATTCTGTTTATCTTTATCTCTATTTAGCACCAGCACTTTTTTTCCTTTATATATATAAAGTGTTCTCTTGTCTCTTATGACTCCTGTACAGGTATCTCCAGTTAGTCACACTATGCACGCTAAGTGATTTTTTAACCCATCCTACAAATATGAACCACACTGGTGTTTTCTTGTATTTTTCCTAACTGGTGCAACCTTTGCATGGATTGCTTACTTTTTAGATTCTCCACGGGAACAATACCATTTAGTTTGAGTTTATAGTTGTATGTTATTGAATATTGTTGTAGCGATTAATGCTCAATGCAATTCTCATGAATGTTGCCTCCTTGCTGATTGAACTGTTTATCTAGAAATTCATGTTTTAATCTTCGATATTCAGGTGGGCACTGTGCTTCTCAGTTGTGCCTTCTTGTATGACATCTTTTGGGTTTTCATCTCAAAGAGGTGGTTTCATGAAAGCGTCATGATTGTGGTATGTAGTATTCTTTTCCTTTTTTGAACGTGATCAATGGTTTGGAAGTTAATGTTTTCACGCTTTCATCTTAGGTTGCTCGAGGGGATAGGACTGCTGAGGATGGCGTACCTATGCTACTTAAGATACCCCGCCTGTTTGATCCATGGGGTGGATATAGCATTATTGGTTTTGGTGATATCCTTTTACCTGGGTTGATAATTGCCTTTTCATTAAGGTTAAAATCTCTTCATTTCTTCTCAAATACCTTTATCTTATCACCATTGTATAATGTTTATTTTGCTGATAAGTACCTCGAAATGCAGTCTAGGATGTTGATTTTTTGTGCTAATCTGACAATTAGAAATCTACATTAGATAAAGTTTACTTTTGGTGGTACTATTCCATAGTATATATAACCTACTCTGATGCAGTCTTGCAGAGATGGAAGATTTTAACCGAGAGCTTGTATATTGAGTACAGATGAAACTTTTGTTGGATAAATTGTTGTTAGTCACTGTTCTCTATATTAAATTTCTGCATAACTCCTTGTTTACCTTATGCTTCAGATGTGTCTAACTGCTTTGTATGTAGAATTTGACTTCTTTAATTGGTCCTCTTGTCTTGCTGCATAGGTTGTTTCTTCCTTCTCATTAGTTTCCACTGTGATGTTTTTATACATTCCCTTTGAGATGTCAGTCTTTTGCTAGCTATCTCCTTAGCCTAAAGTGACTAAGCTAAGATATCAAACGTTCTAACAAGTTTGTTAAGAGCTTTTTTTTTCTATACTGTGGAATAGGTATGATTGGGCAGCAAAGAAAAGCTTACGATCTGGTTACTTCTTGTGGTCTATGGTGGCTTATGGCTCTGGTAAGACTTCCTGGCGGTCTCAAGTATGAGCATGCTATATCAGTAGTAGACTAGTAGTTTTCTTCTTCAGACTGTTTAACTTGCTTTATTTTATCTCAATAGTTTTTAACCTCCTTTTCTAGTTTTGTTTCTGATATAAAACTCAGTTAGCCACCTTTAAGAAAATGAAATTTATCATCTCGGTGCAACCCTTTGCCTAAGTTTGCGGAAAGCTGAAGCAGAGTAGTCTTCTTTCAATTTTTCTCCGGTCTCTCAAAATTGATGATACACTTTTACTTTCCTTTCTCCTCGAGTTAAAGTGCCATTATAACTTTCATCATAAATTTAGCTAGTCGATCACCTTTCATCTAACTTGCAGGACATAGAAGCAGAGTAGTCCTCTAATTTTTCTGTGCCCCAAAAGTTTATGATACACGTGTACTTTCTTGAAACTTTACTTTTCCTCTCGACATTTTTCTTGATAGAGTATACTCGACTATCTATTTTTAGGTGAGGGAAAGGAAAAGAAAAGAAATGAACTATCTGAATTTGTGGTTTCTAGTGATTTGTCGACCTATAAACCAAGAACGGTAACTTACCGAACCACGTAGGTAAGTTTTTCAAATGCCCAAATCACGTATCCAAGTTTTAAAATGACTAAATCACGTATCCCATACCCATTTTACCCTTCCGTATTTACCCCAATCGATTGCTATAGTGGGGTTTATTTATTTATTTTTAAATAGACTGATTTTTTTTAAAAGACCAATTTGAGTTTAAAAAAATATTATTCTCGATATATTGTGTCAAATTGATGTTTGAGGGCATAGATATAATCAAACAAACTAGACGAACAAATAGAACTTGATTCTATGTCATTCCGAGCTCTCTAGGTCCATCAACCGATTTTGACATATATTGAGAGGAATAATTTTTTAAACTCAAATTTGTCTTTTTAAAAAAAAATTAATCTAAATTGATTGCCCCACTATAAGCAATCGATTGCTACACATGTCGTTTTAAGCTCTTTAGGTTCATCAGCTGGCTTTGGCCAAAATCCATGACCTCAAACATTGATTTGATATAATATGTTGAAAACAGTGATTATTTAAATTCAAATCGAAAAAATTACTAGCAATTGATTCGGAACCGAATGAATAGTATGTCGCAATCAATTAAAAAGTTTGAAATCAACAGATAAACATGGAAAGCTCTGAATGACATGGAACTAAGTCCTAAGTATTCATCTAGTTAACCTGATTATATTTATGCCCTCAAACCTTAATTTGGCACAACATATTGAGAGTAGTGATTTTTTTTAATATGAATTAGATTTTTCGTACACGTTCGTGTTCAAAAAATCATTTCTTTCAATATATTATGTCAAATTGATGTTTGAGATTATGGATATAATCAGGAGAACTAGACAAACACATAAGACCTAGTTCTATGTCATTCTGAGCTCTCTAGGTCTATCAATTTTTGCCAAAATCGGTTGATGGACCTAGAAAAATCTGAATGATATAGAATAAGGTCCTATATGTTCGTCTAGTCCTCTTAATTATATATGCCCTCAAAATCAATTTGGCACAATATATTGAGAGCAGTAATTTTTTGAACATGAATTAGATTTTTCAAGCACATTTGTGTTCAAAAAATCACTGCTCTTAATATAATATATTAAATTGATGTTTGAGGGCATGGATATAATCAAGAGAATTAGAAGAACACATAGAACCTGGTTCCATGTGTTCGTCTAGTTCTCCTAATTATATTCATGTCTTCAAATAACGATTTGGCATAATATATTGAGCGCAGTGAATTTTTAAACTCAAATCGGTCTTTTGAAAAAAAAAATGATCTATTTAAAAAAAAATAATAAGTCAATTGATTATTACTACACTAGGGTAAATATGGAGGGGTAAAATGGGTATGGGATGCATGATTTGGTACTTAGGTAAATGTTTTGGATATTTGAGAAACTTACTTACATGCTTCATTAATTTTCGGAACCATGAATGGTCAAGGACAAAGATTGAAATCTGTATATTGTTTTTTCTTTCCTTTCTTAAAGGTATATACACTAACATGTTCTTCTTTACTTTTGATCAGGTCTTCTTATCACATACGTGGCCTTGAATTTAATGGACGGTCATGGCCAGCCGGCATTGCTGTACATTGTGCCTTTCACGTTGGGTGAGATAAACTCCTTGTTCTTCACAACTGAAGATTATACAAGCTCACAACTTCTTTCAACTAACCGTAAATTGACCATTCTACTGACTTGATTTAATTTGTCCCTCAAATTGATATCGCCGTGCAGGCACATTCTTGGCCCTCGGGCGCAAAAGGGGAGAGCTCCGAAACTTGTGGACGCAAGGTGAGCCGCCAAGAGTTTGCCCACATATTCAACCTTCCCAGTAGAACAAAATACTAATTGCAGGTATATATATTACTTGCCTAGTTTCTATTTCTACTGTTGTACAAGTTTATGAGCTGTAATGCTTCAAACAGTGATTGATGAAATGTAATTTGTTGTAACCGCCAGCACAGTAGAGCCTTAATTTAACATAAAGCTTTTGTGATAATGTAGTTAAATGCAATGCAAAAAATGTCTGTTGTCTCATTGTCTGCAATTTTTTTAGAAAAAGGAATGGCTCGAAGACAAAGCAGCATCTTATGAGCCTTGTCAATGTGTAACATTTTCTTTAGCATGCTTTTAGCATTTTGTTAATATCAAAATTCCCGTTTGTTTTGTTAGGAGGTATTTTTGATATTAATAAAGTGTTTTAGAAATGTTCGACATTGGAGAAATCTTACAAATGCATCAACTTTCATATTCTACAGTTTTAGAATAGTTGACTGATTGCTTAAGTGAGGTGTAATAGAAAATAAATTTTTAAAAAATCAACTATTTATTTTCACTGTCAACAAAAGGAGGATGCTTCCTTTAAAAATCAAAGGATTTTTTTTAAAATATAACTTGTTTTGGTGTTGTTGTAAACATATTTGAAGTTATTAAATAATTATAATTACCTTAAAATTATTTAAATATTAGTTAAATTTATTTCAATTTGATCAAAATTGATTAAATTAAATTAAAATTAGTTAAATATATAATAATTTTAATTGAAGTTAGTATAATATAAATTAATTTATTTAAATTACTTGGTGCAACCACTCCTATAGGAAGCAACTTTGCTATAAAAAAAAATGGTCTAGCTATTTCATAATAAATATTAGGCAAAAATATTTTCAAAATAAAAAATATATGTATAATATTATTTTTAAAAAAAAACCTTTTGAGGTGTTTTGATTTTCAAACATTCACATTAAATTTATCAAGCCATTAAAAATTATACTTTCTTTCAAAACTTTCCTGAGAGAATATCATGAAATGAATCATT
>JBAMIB010012418.1:0-16931 GCA_037177415.1 Kaempferia rotunda
TCTATACAGGGTCTGGCTATTTTGCGAAAAAAAAAAAAAAAACATCACCAGTAATCTTCAGTGTGGTGGTAAATTTTCACGGCGTCAAAGGATTTTAGAAACATAGGGCATACTTTAGCATCTTTGGCAAGGCGAAGCATACATACATTTTCGAGTGCAGGATCTTTGAACATTTGATGGGATACCCTTGTCTGTTTCACCATCTTGGGACACTCAAGCAAATGCTTCTTGTGTGCCTCACTCTTGCTGAATCCTTGGGCCACTTTCCTTAGCACTGGGCAATGGTGTCGAGGTGAAGATGAGGTATGCTCCTTGTATTCTATTGTGCTACTTACGAACATCTAACCCACAATACTGTATTTCAACAAGTCACCTTAAAATCTTGCATCTCTAGCTCATCAATGTTCAACTTGTTCATGGAATGAAGGAACAAGATACCTCAAAAGGACTAATCAGATTGTACTATGGCAGCACGCTGATTTACCATCTTCAATGGAGGTATTTAACAGTTGATTTCTCTGCTGACAATGTTCATGCTTCAGAGCATTCTAGTCGTTCAATCTAAAACAATTCTTTGCAAATTGCTTTTACCTTGAAATGTTCGCAATCTGTTCTGGCTATCTCAAACTTCCCATCTCATGTATCACGATACTTAGTGTTAATTAATCATGCTGTTCATCCCAAATTCTTTTCAAAGAAATAATAATAATAAGTAAAACCCATACGGCAATGTGATTTCTTACGCACAAAGAACAAGATAACGCCACAAAAAACATAATAAAGCGCCAGTCTTCAGGCAAGAATCATCAATGGTAAGAATCAACTGAAAGAACAAACGAGGATGACAGGAACATGTGGCAACCAACAAATGCGACAACCATATTTACAACCATTAGTAATGGTAAATCTATATTATTCGTGTATTACCTCAACCTAACCTAGCTATTCCAAGAGTGCAAAGAATATGAACAATAAACAATGAGCAAGTTCTATGTACAAATTTTACATTTACAATCTTGACAAAAAAAAAATGGAGAACACATGGATTACCTAGTTCTGTACAGCGGTAGCCAGTTATTCTGGCTTGCATATTGTTTAGCTGGAAGAAGAATCAACCTGCACCATCCAAGAATATGAATCATGGTTCGATGAAGGCAAAATGATGAATCTCAGTTTGAGGATGCACTTACAGTGAATTAGCATTCCACCCAGGCACTCAGAGCAAGCATATGAGCAGAAATGATCCAACAGTCTCGAAATGCCATGTAAATGGGCACATGTAAGTTCACCAATACGAGAAAAATGTCAATCTTAAGACTGAGAAGGCCCCTGGTATTTCTCGATTGATTCCCTTTTGTGTTCAGGATCCATGCTGCAATTTTAAAATCTCACAATTAACAAAATAGGTTGAGTGACTATGTATTGTCCTTAATAAGTAGTTTAATGTTTCGATCTTACCTAACTACAAATTTTGAGGAACAAAATAACTAGACCAGATTAGCTGGGAAAATTTTAGAATGTTTTGACGTTGTTTATCGAATGGTATAAGTCATATTTTAGCAATGATAATAAGCTTCAGCATAAAGATTCTTAGTACCAAAATCAAATCCTTTATCAACAAATAAATTCAACAACCAACAACAACCTCTGGTGGCACACAAAACTGGGTATTTCATATCAGTCTCAACATCCATTTGAACCAGAGCTATGGGTTGTAACAGGTCATGAGACCACAATCCTTGCTTTTAGGGTTGAACATAGAAATTGAGAAGCTTAAAACGTTGCATTTTTTGCATGTGAAGAAGCTAACTAATTTCATTCTTTCGGCAACCACTTTTTTATTTATCAAACACATGAATTAATTTATCATCTATTCAGATAATTAAAATAAACCATGATGTTTGACAAAAGCCTCCTTCACCATAAGCAAGACCATATACCACATTTAAACGGGGGAATTAAATCTAACTTTGGTCAGCTTGGTTGACAGAACATTATTCTGATTTATTTTTCACCGAAGCTGAATTTGACACAAATGCAAACGAACATCTAAAAATCTGAAATAGGAATAATGACCAAAACAAAGCTGAAAATGAACAGATAACTGAAGGACAAAAAATAAAAATAATAATAATTTGGGTCAAACATGCAAGTTTAAAATCATCTAATGAACTTGAATTCTCTTCTGATACATCCTTCAAAAAAAATTACACAAATTAATGAAGTTGAGCATGAAGAACTCTAGGATCATGTTTGAAGGGTTCAAAATGTTTATTTTCATTAATAGCTTATTAAAGTTGTCCTGTGAAGTAATATTATTGGAACACTTGAATTTAAAGATGCAAAAAGGAAGCAGTGATTAATCCTGTGGTCATTCTTGGTGTAGTTATTTTCCGACCATAGTTTTCTTATTAAATGTCAACCACTTTGAAAGGAGATCAACTTTTGATGCTTCATGAATTTGTTAGCAGAACACTCTTTGCTGCATATATAACGTAGTTGACTCCACCAAAATAGACGCTTCCTTGTTTCAACATCAGTGAGGTTATTCACATTTTTCTAAGAGAACCTTCCATTGCTTTTCCCAAACTAGAACAATGGTAAATCAATTCATCATCTAGCCAATTCATGGAGAAAGAAAATTCATTGGCGCTGCCAAATTCCCTGGTATATAACAGTGGTGCATAAAAACAGAACAGTAGGCCAGAACATTAGCACTGAGTAAAAATAATATGTGAGTTCGGGAATTGCCATGCTACCACAAGTTTTATTAATTGATCTTCTTCTAAATCTCTAATAGTTGATCCTCCAGCATTTAGTAATTTTATTTATTTAAATTCAATTGCAATCATCTATATTTTGGTTTTGTTGACTTAAAGGTTTGGTGTTTCAATTTCTCTGATAATGTTTGAACCTACAGAACATAGTCTATGCATCAAATAAAACAGAAATCACTTTGTAGGATGGATAAAATTAGTTCAATAAACTGTTTCCGTAGGAAAAGTTACCTATTCCTCAATCCAAGCAGTGTGCTGTGAACAGCACGAGCAGAAGCTGAAAAAGGAGCTATAGCAGCAGCAGGAGCTCCTCGAACAGCCATTGCAAGAGCAGAACCAGCACCAGCACCACGCTGATAAGCCTTTAAAGGATTCCCGAGCAAACCTGAGGTAGTTCTACCAAAGCCATCACTTAGACTCTCATAAGCCTGCAGATGAGAGTGAAAGTTATCATTGATATAACTGTTGGGGATTCATTAATTGATAAAACACTCTGGTGTGCTATGAAGAAGACAATCATTATAGTATTTTCACTTCCTAGTATGTAGCTAGCAGGGAATTAGTTGAGTTTCGTGTCTGTCAGTGGGTTTCTGCAGTTCCAGTAATGGAACATTAAGATGTCACACCTTCAGTATTGTTCCATATAGAACATGTTTAGATCTTATGGAGCAAAGCATTTATTATTACTTCAAAAGATCATGTCTAAAATTCAATGAATGTTTGTGCACACCCAAAATGTTCCTGATTGTGCAACTAATAGGTCACATTGTTGTGAAACATTAGAAAGTAACACCTGCTATATGAAAACATCTCGTATTGTTGTGAGGTCCATTATCAACTGCATTGACATTACTTCAAAAGATCAAGCGTAGTAGTGGAAGAATTTTTTAGCCAAGCATGCTAATTATGTAGTGCTTAGCATAACCAAGTACCACAGTGCATCAAGATAGATATGCTTGCTGTATTTTACATTGTAAGAATTCACCAGTAGTTAATCGTCAATCACAGAATCACAGAGAAAAGCAAGAGTTATTCATAAAGTCTCATCACACCATCAACATAACTTGGGAAACTAGAGAATGATCATACCTGTTGGATACCTTCCTGTGCATTTTCTGGTTGATTAGCTCTTACACTTGTTATTTTCCTCTTTATCTCAGACAATGGTACAGACGAAGGACTACTTGTTAGGATGTATTCAGTTTGGAGCAAGATTTCCTGGACTCCAGCAGCTAAATGAACCCCCAAGCCAACGGCTTCGATTGAAATACTCTTTATGAAGGCCATTGCACCTGCAAAATGAGGCACACAATTTAGTGGAGCTAAATTTTGAATCACGTAGATGACACACAAGAAATCAAATACATCAGTAAGTATAATATTAGTGCATATAACAACTCAAAAAGTATAATGATTAACTTGAATTTCTCATAAGAACTGTGTTCTTTTTTTCCCCAACTTCCTATAATAATTAAATCCACGATGCTTTCCTGTTCAGAGATATATCAGAACTATGAACCATCCCTATTTACATTGTTTGGGAAAAATCACCATATCTTGCACTTTCTAAACAGATTTATTAACTTTCCAAGGATAAGATATGATACGCAACCATCTTATACAAGAAACCTTAATTATCTTAAATGGGTTAGTAATCTGTTGTTAAAGTCTAATATCAAAATAACACAAGATAAGACAATCGCCTCTATCAAGAGAGCAGAACATGAAAGCTTACCTCTCTGCATTCCCTTCAGTAACTTATGATCTTTCTTGTAGCTTTTTAATGGCAAGCAAACCAACTTTTTAGTACCAGAACTGACGGCAAACAAAGACTTCATGGGCGGAAGCCCTTTCAACAGCTCCCGAACCTAAACTACACATTCTAATTAGTATAACAGTCCAATACATTATCCTCATAATTTTAATCCAGCAGAAGCAGATAAACAGAAAAACGACCTGATTGTTAGCAATATCTTCCAACCACTCCCCAATGACAGTTTCAAAAATATTGTTCCACCCATAAATCCCAACGGCACAAACTTGTTTAAGCTTCAAATCAATTCCCTGCAAACAAAGCCAACACGAATCAGAACATAGAAAAAAAATACTAGAAAAGAGTTTCTCTTCCACATGCATCCTTTTAGTAAAACTAATTATTGATATAGGTCTCAAGTGATTTGAAATGCAAGAGCCTTCTCACAAGTCCAGAACCACAAAATGATCTTAACAAAACAAGTAAACAGGAGACTGAAAACGTATAACTATTTCCCTTATCAAAATTGACCAAATTTATGTAATCTATTTATGTTAGTTTTCAATGCTAGCACATGATTGCTGCCATCAGGATGCAATATTGAATATAATATAAAATAGTAATCACGTTCACTTTTAGGAATACTAATAACGTATCCTATAAAAGCACAAAAAATTGAATAAAGCAATAGTTGATCAAGTCATTAATTTTCGGAATTTGTCAGAGTTTATTTAGTTTTTATATTTTTAGAAATAAGTGGAATATTTTAAGAAGGTTGTTTAGTTTTTTTTTTTTAATAAGGATAATTAGAATTTTTATTGGAATAAACTAAGACTTTTTTATGAAAAACAAATCATCATTCTACAAAAAAAGGATTAGGATCCATGTATTAGCCAATTTTGAAGTTAATAAAATTTCAAATATCCTTTTCTCTAGATGAGAATTGCCAACTTTGCTTTGAGTAAGAATTGTTAAATTTTTTTTCTTTGTGAGAATATTGTTTATGGATTGTGCTACATCATTGAGCAAAGAACTCACTAAAGGAAATAACCATTGCAAGTGAGGCACAAGGTAAAAAGCATGACACTCCAGAAAAATATAAAATAAGGTGGGTCAAATTATTCTGTAGTAGATATCTTGACAAACAAAAAGACTCTGTTATCACCTCTTACAGGTACGACGTGTGGGATCTGTTTCAAGATCCCCACTCATAAGATCTTTGAGGATTATCACTTATCAATCCTTGAAAAGTTCCACAATGCAACGACCCAAACACATGACTGCTTTCAATCTAAATATGGTTGCATGATGCATAAAACATGTATGCAACATGACTCTCACTCATGCCTGTGCAGAACATGTAACATCTCTCTCACACTAGTGCAGAACCCAATGTCAACAACTTCCAAGCAAAACAATTTCACCACTTAAATGAGTTCTTCCACCTCCAGTAAATACTAAATTTTTTGCTATCCCAAAACTATTAATTGAGCAAGTTCATTCACAAAATTACATATGTGCATGCCACCTCCAGTAGATATTCAAGTTTGTCCTATCATACAGTATCATAGAACCAAAACAAGCTGAGATGTCAAGAACTTACTATAAGTTCAAGCAAAAAAATTCTGCATGGAGGGAAACAGACTGATTCCATCATGTAAGTATATTCAATAAAGCAACACGAGTGTAACAAAAGAAAAAGGGAAATGATCCTGTGAGTTCAATTTTTTTTTATTTATCTTGCAGCTATTATATCTGATTGGATCTTCCAAATGGCATTTATAAAGTTATGGTTTATTGCATCAAAAGGTAGAAAATCAAATACAGTTCATAATGAACTGCCAAATGGCAACCTGAAGGGTAACACCCCCGCTTCAGGGAAGCAATGATAGTAGTCCCTCGAGACACCTTAGTAAAACATCATTTCTACAAGTATACTACCAAAGGATCAACTACGGTTGTCTCTTCAAGTCATAATAAATGAAGAATGAAAAACAGCAACCTTAAGTTAGTAAAATACCTTCCATGGAACTAAATTGAGAAGTTCAGCATAGTTTCCTCTTCTTAGTGAAGCTGGGTCAAAATGACGAGGGATATAATCAACACGTACAATCAGGGGCTTAACAACACATTTCTACAATGAGAGAGATTGGAAAAGATCAGACATGGTGAGGCTTGCCACTATTGCCAAATATCATAGCACATAATTGCACTTTGCAACAATTCAGAACAATAGGAGCATGACAAAAAAAAATGCTGAAGCAGTTTTTGGTAGAACACTGATTAACACAAAACTGCTATTGTAACTAAAATTAGGGGCAGAAAATCAAATAACCACATAATATAGTCAGAAACTATTTTTGTTGTTTACAGAATCAACGTCTTAGTCATTACTAGTTGGCAAGTAACACCAATGATTAGTTAATGACATTAGAAAATAATTAAAACCTGGCTTCCAATATCCAACTTCAGAAATATTCAGCACAATCTGAAAATGTAATGGATATGCCGACATCTAGTGATCAGTAAAGCCTGAGTAACTAATCTAGAAGTTTGATCCAAATCTGACATAAAGCACTAGTTATTCATCACCTGATTGTTTTTCAAACTTCTTAAAGGTTATTTACTTGGAGAAAAAGAAAAAGTCAAATAAACCAAGCTTTCTGGCTACTTAGTGGCTTACTACATCAGGAGATAACTGGTTAGCCAGATTCAAAAATTGATTCATTATGGCTTTAAAATAATATGTTAATGTGGAATTCATTATGACAGAATAATTTTGAGGTTAGATCTGTTGAAGTACTACTGCAGAAAAGATGACACAATTTTTTTCTTTATTTTTCTCACCCATATCTCAAACTTTTGGTTGACCCCTGATAGTTGGAGAAACACAACTTGATGATGATCTTTGCATCATAAACTCTTGAATGAAAAGATAAGCATCATATTTCCTTCGTCTAACTATTTATAGATTACTCTTAACAATGGTAACACCATTATAACATGAAGTCAGATCCCAGTTCAAGGGTTAACCATTTAATGAGCAACGATGACAACAAACAACCATGAGCCCAACTATTTGGTCAGGAATCCTATACTTCTACTGAACTTTATATAGGAGGTATATTGCTAATGTTCGAATCTATTGATTCATTATCCACGAGTAATAAGGAAGCTATACTTTACCTGTGAAATGCAAACTAAAATAATAAAAAGTTAGCAAAACATTCTAATTAGGTTACAACCTAATTGCCAACACCGGGATTAATGGTTTCAAAAACTAGCCTGAAAAAATGGAAGTAGAGCCTCCTCCACTACTAGTTGCTTTCCAGACCTTTGGCTCACTGATGTTGACGTATCAGACCCATCCAAAATATTAGGTGAACTCGGAGAAGGGTCATCAAACGACTCATTCCCAAAAAATTTGGTGAGAAAAATTAGTTGTGTTTGATCAAGATGCAACCGAAGAGGTAGAAGCTCAAGAAGTAACCTGAAAACACCAAAATATGAGCACTGATTAATTCAACAAATAGCATGGATACACAATGCAGGAAAAGAATTAGGTTTTAATTCATTATAGAGGTGTTTTTATGAACTTTCATGAATCTCCATCATTCTTTAATACTAAGCAGATAAAACAAGTTACATGCAATATATGTGAATTTAGCAATGATGTATTTAAAGTTTTGTCAGGAATTAGGGATGTCCTGCTTTGCAAGTTTGAGTAACTTAACCAACTTTCTAAAGCAATTACTAGCACTACAGATAAGTAATATTAAACATAGATGAGGAAATTGTTACACGATCTAATAAATAGAATAGATGTAAAAAAAAAACATCTGACAATCACCTGCAATCCTCCAAAGGTGTGACTGGGTTGGGCCTTACAGTTTCCAAATTCAATTTGAATGCTTTAGCATAGGATTCTCTGGGATGGTCTTTTGAATGATAGTTGCCTAAAACCTTAAACATTAGTAACATATAATTCAGGATTCAGTCAGCACCTTTAATCAGTATTTCTAGTGTAATGACTACAATTGAAGGTAATAGAAAGCCATGACAAAGTCCATACCATCTTCCAAGGTGCATCATCGCTTCTGTCATACAGATTAAAATCTTGGACCGTAAGAGAGAGCTTTGATACATTAATTTCACCTTCAGGATATATATCATATTGAAGATACAACCCTACCAAACTAAGCTCCAAGAATGTGCTTCTATCTCTTCCATCAATTCCCTTTGATTTAGCCCAGTCAAGTCCAGCATACATGCACCAACTTGCTTCCATATCTTTAAGAAGTATTCTCCCTTTTGGTGGGCTATGATCAGCAGTGGAAATATTTTCACATCCAAATTCTTCTTCTAAAAGAGAATTTCCTTCTGGATGATTTTGCATTGTTGAAATATGGTCTTCAACAATCATAAAGCCATCATCAACATACCATCCACCTTGTCTATATTCAGTGTCTCTATGAGTCGAAATATTCAGTGTGCATTTGTCATGTTCAGCTGGATAATGATTGATGGAGTGTGACTGGGCTGATGGAAGCATGTCAGGTGGATAGTACCTCTCAATTACCTGTGGCATAACAGGTTTGTCTAAAAATATACCTACCCCTTTACTATAAGATGAATCAGCAGCAGCAGAATCCACAGAGGCTCCAGACTTTAGCATGTCCTCTAGCTTGTGCTGTTCGCGCGAAACATGAGCCATGCTGCAAACATCAGATGTTGGATTGGATTCAAAAGCATTCTCGAAGATGCCATTCAATAACCCACATGTAGGTTCCTCTTGATAACTAGTTAGCAGCAAAGAACTGGTGGAGGCATCTCTCATTCGATTCCAGCGAGACTGCAAGTGCATCAAAGAGTCTTCAACATCAGGTGCATAAAGCTGCTGAAGCTGAACAATCAAACGGAAAAGGCTAGATGTTGTATCGCTACAAGATTCTAGACTGACATGTGATTCTGAAAATTCAAGTTCCCAGAAGAGCCCTCTAATTCTTAATATAACCTGCAGAATGGAAACCTGAGCAATTTTTGAATATCCTGCCCTTTGAACATAGCCTATAGAATAACCATCAACATCTGATGTGGATACATGTGATTCAGAAATAAGAAAGCCTACATCCTTCAGATGAATATTGTAATCAACAGTTGAATCTCGGTTAGTATGATTATAGAGGCTCAAGGATGAAGCAGCCAAAAGACATGCTGTGACTGCAGTGTCTTTCTCTATGTCAGGTTCCGAGTCACAATTAAGCCTGATGTCAGGATCTTTACTGCCAACAACAAAGTGAGCTGTAGCGTAGGGTTCATAACCCAAAGCAACATCCACCAAATCCAAGAAAAATAGCACTTTATATTTTGTTCCGTCATTCTCCACATTCTCTCTCTCTTTATCAGATGAATTGAAATATGATAAAATAGAACTAATCCAATCTAACCGACCACCAGGTCCAATAATTGTCCCACATCGAACAATAATGGATGTGTAACTTTGTTGTAACAGTGGATTCCACATGTTAGTTATAGCAGTACCAGCAAGACCAAAAGTCAATGCATTAGCACCTTCACCATTACCCCGTTTCATTGCAGAATTCCGAAAGGTTAATAGACATATATCTGGTATAACTTCAGAATATTTTTTATGATGTGCAACAATAGCAGATTTTTCATCATTAAAAACAGAACCCCACAAATCACCTTCTCTGTGATTGATCCATAAATAATTTGTGCCAGAACTTCCACCAATATTAGAGACAGATAGCAACTCAAACTTGTCAATTTTCAGTCTAAAGCAATCCCATAATCCCTGTAGTTCCTTTTGTATTAAGTGACTAACCTCGAGTGTTTCATTTAATCTAATACAAGCATCTATGACATCACACTTCACAAGAACAGATGCTTGTGACACCGTGCTAGTGACTGCTATATTTTTCTTCATGATATCAGAGTTTATATTACTGTCCATCCCAATTGTTGCCTTGGAGAATTTATCAATGACATTATTTAGCAAACAAGTCAAAAATTTATAATCATGGTTATCAAGATTGATCCATACACAACACAACTGAATATGCAAAAAAAAGGAAGAATTAAGAATCAACTCCTGGCGAATATTACAGTGTGTCTCCTCAAGGTCATCTGCATCAGTTATAGAGGAGAACTCTGATCCTTTTCCAATAATTTTATTTCTGTTTTGATCACGTGATACAGCCAAACTCCAAACACGATCTACCATCCAACTACCAGTCAGTGAACCCTGTTGCCAAAGCATAGTAATTCCAGAACATGAATCCTTTTTTATCCCGCTAACTGATATGATCTTCAAAGAAGAAAAAAACTGTTTTTCTGGAGTGCAAACTCCACCATCTAAACCATTTTCCTTTGAAGATTCAACCAAGTAAACATCCAAGTTTTGTGTACTCAAGTGAATTGAACTGGAAGACATGGATGGTTGATCCCTTGCAGAATTTACATTTGGAAAAGAAAAGGAATCTGAAGCTTCTTTAGGGTCTAAAGGTGTAGAATGCTCAAGTACAATGAGTTTATCCAAAAGGGAAGAGCTCTGAGAATCTCCATAATACTCTGGTGGGAAACAAATGATTATCCTAGACCGAGGAAGAATTAAATTTCCTTGAAGAAATGTTCTTGGGGGCACACTTGTAACAGAAGAGGTGTCAGTTTTAGCAACTTCAGAAGATGAGATAGTAGTCATTTCACCTAGCATATCAGATTGAACATCTTTGGTTTGATTGTTTATCTTTGAGTGATTTACTTGTTTAAAGAGATACAGAAGCATGTCAACTAGATTATAGTGAAACCACAAAATGAAAGGTGGGAAATAGACAACAAAGGATGTTAGAGCCATCAAGCCATTTGAGCCTTTTGGGTTGACGTTCAACTTACAGCTGCAATTGCCAAATGACTCAAACAACCTAAACTGACTTATGCCGCCCAAGGTACTATCCTTCCCAACCAAATCTGAATCACAATCTGATATACAAAAAGGAAATGAAGGAAGAGAATCTTGTATTTTTTCTTTTATATGGTGGTTTAGAAACAATTGCTCATTGGATGTATTCTGGTCACCACCTGACAGAAAGCCTGTGAAATATCTTTGAGCATCATAGTATGCATCAACTTTGACACCTTCCACTGATGCACTAAATTTTGTATTTCCAGAATAAGTCTGTTCTCTTCAGCAAATACCTCAAATTAGTTCACATACAATTGAGAGAGAATAGCATTACAAATACTGAAAGGTAAAACATAACAAGGAGTGGAAGAGAAACCTTCACCTCGATTTCTAGAACTAAATTATGACACTTCGCTTCAATGTGATGCATCTTATTATCAACAGGAGTGACTTTGTTTGATCTGGAAACAGCAATATTTGCTGACGAAGGACAGCTTATTGACCTAGAATTTATCTCATCCAATAATGGCTCAAATAAATTGTTTGAACCACATAAATAATGCTGATCATCACCAAGGAAAACAATGGCACTGAAACCAGCTATTGCAGCTCGTAAACCAGTCTCCACGTGTTGTTCTGAATCAAAACAGATGCAAATAGATGATTTGCAAATTATTATACAACTGGTGTGATTAAACAGTGAGAGAAAATATCTAATTAATGCATTTGTTCTAGTGCAGTGCCCTAAATTAATAAATGGTTACTGCTAAAGCAACCAAAAAGAAGTAGACTCATAAATCAAACATATGATCTGACTATTTGGGCCTTGTTATAAGCCTGACACTATGGTAGGCTGGGTTGCATTTTGAAAGATTGGAAGATAGCAACATGAGAAGAGAGATTGAAAAAGAAGTAAACAATTGGCTTCAATATCAATGTTAGGGAGAGGAGAACATATGTATGTAGTCTAAACCTACCTAGATACAGCTAACTTCGGCTACCAATAGATCTAAATGCCGAAATTTTTCCATAATTATGGGCTAACATTACTAAATAGTTAGTTTTAGTTATAATAAAAAATCTGACTAGATAAGCGGAAACCACAATGTTATCCCATATAGGATGGTTGAATAAAGTTAAGAAATCTCTCATCGTTATGTGAACGATGGTTGTGTAGGCCTAAAACTCTATAACTCTTTGCATCTATATAAAGACCACTTGTATTGTTATAAAGACTCGTAAAGTTATTTTATCATGCAAGTTACGAGAAAATAAGGGCATATATTTCTCATCCGATTTAGGAGAACTGGGAAATTCATAAATTGGACCGACAATAAAAATATCATTCATGGTCGCATTAAGAATGTTATGTTTGTAATTTTGATAGAACTTTTATCATTGGATGATGCAAATCTTCGTCAGAGTTTAATGTTGATGTCTTCACGAGACCTAAATGTTTTGAAATGTTGATATATGAGTTAAACTTGTTTTATAGCCACATAAATTTATAAGTTAAACTATTGAGTGAAAGGTAATTGAATAATAAAAATTAGAAATTACCTTTAGCAACATCGCCCATCCCAGAAGCAAGATTAGATGCAACAGATATTGCATTGAAAACAGAACGTGTCCAGTTCCATATACTTCCGGTACTTGAGTACCCTTGAGAACTTATTTCATCGAAACATTCAAAGAATTGATCAATGCTGCAGAAAACAATCATAATTGATTCAGAAATCATTCACAATGAAAATTATGATAGAAAAAAAGTAAGAAACTAAACATAAAAAAGCAGTGACGGAATCACATTATGGGAAATAGTCATTTAACCCCACTCTCTTGAAATATATAAACAAGGAACTTATATAATAAAATGATAATTTGTTGAGCCCATTATAATTCTAATTCTAATTATCAAGGCACTGAATGAATAGATTGATAATTTGCTTTGCCACCGAATAAGAGCATCATAAATGGCAATTGACAAGAAAGTTGCAACTTAACAAATGCATGAGAAATGTGAGATTGATATATTTCACGAGACTAGGTAAGACAACATGAATGGAAAAAAAAAAGGAGGATCACAATAACCACAGTTACAGAACAATTGCGAATTGCATGTCTATATAAAAATTTTAGATCAAATCACATTGCTAAGATGGTGATTAGTGAGAGGGGAGATGTATAATGAGATGAACCATACTGCCCTGTAATTCTATGCAATAATCATCCAAATTAAGAAACAAACCTTGCACTTAGGTCTGGCACCATATTACTAGGATCTTCTTGATAAAGATGTTGTGGGACCCAATCATGAATGAAGTTTGTCCTCATAAGCAAAGCATCAGGAACTGTTTCTGGAGTGATTGCAGAAAACACACTTCTTAGTTCACTACCCCTCATGAGTGTATCAGCATCAACATCTAAATATATAGTATTTGTCATAGCTGTATGGTTTCTGTAAGGGGAGTTAAATGAATTTGCAGCTTTATGATAGTGTGCACATTCAGATGCTTTGGTGTTCTTGAGAGAATTCCATATAGCTATCGCCCAATTAATACTGCTGGGTTGGATCCTTAACTCTATTGGGTCAATTGAAGCCTCCGCATCAACTTTACTCACATCCAAACAGCCATTCTTCCATGGAATGCTCAAGTTTAATGTCACTGAGAAGCCACCTTCTGCCCCAGTCAAAATTGAAGTGGTACCATGATTCAAGAACCTTCCATTAAGCCCACCCCCTGTAACATTGTCAACCTCCAACCCTTCATCTATATCATCCATTTCAAGAAACTCAACATTAGCTTTTTGGAATTTCATGAAGTTTGTTAACTTAGTCATTGAATCTTCTGAAAGATGAGTTCCAAACTCGGTTTCTTTAATTCGAAGAACTAGAAGCCTATGGGATTTGTCTCTTCTTTCATCCAGATGTGACTGAGGATCAAATGCAACTATAACCCCATTTAGTCTGACATGAAAGCTAGTAAGAAACCATTTCACTACTTTGGCAATTGTTTTAACTCCTTCATGAATGTCTAGAGGGATAGAACCATGGTAATCCTGAGCAATCTCATGTTCAATCCTATCAGGATTGTCATTCATATGCTGTTGACGATCATGTGGCAATGAACTGTCAGCATTAGCCTGAGTAGCACAGCTCCTATTAAATAGTCCAAGCACAAGCTCAATCTCATCAATTTCTATCTCACAATTCCTCAGTTTCCAGGGGACTTTAATTGATAGAGACTTTATTGATCCTTCTTTAACCACAATTGGTGCGCCAGCAATCTGAAATGGGAACCAAGGTAGATCATAGTTTAGAAATAAAGGAACCAACAATAAAGCATACACCAAAAAGAAAAATTAAAAGAATGTACAATCTGGAAGGAACTAAACGAGTAACTAGACTTCTTTTCCCCGAAAGAATGACAAAAACACTGTTGAAATGCAAACAAAAAAGGGGTAAAAAATTCACTTCATCAAGATGAAATAACTCAAAGAAGATTGCAATAGCTAAATGCTACTCGCTGAGTTAGATTCTTCATAATAGAACCACCATGGTTATCACATAATGTTACCACAAAGAAAATATTAGATCGTTATGTTTCTCAAGTGGAGAAAAAATTCTCATAAGGAATCTTTATGGCATTTACAAATTCTTCCAACCTAAAAGTTCAACCTAGTTCATCTGTCGCCATGAGGTGACCAAGATAACTTTTTTTTTAAACAATGATTATCTTGTGTGAATCCAACAACAAACGTGCAATAATTCTCGAAAGGATTTATCTCCAAGGGAAAAATCTGAAAAGGCACACCCAACAACAATCATCCAGCTCGAATCAATGTAGAGAAAATCTACAACCTGGAACTTCTCACTTTCTTCTAATATAAAGGGAAGAAAATTACTCTCGCTTAGATTATAATTCTTATAACAAATGCACTGGGATTTGCCAATCCTGAAATAAGCAGACAAACCAAACCAAAAGAAACTGTCGGAAATAATATAAACGAAATGTGAAGTTCCAGTAACAAATTACTTCCTTTGTACAGGAAATAGATAGTGGAAGAAGAATTGAAAATAATATAAACGAATGAACAAACAAACAAACAACCTCCCAATCCATCCCAATTGCTAATCAGAAAGCAAAGATAGAAATACGAAGGCGCTAAGAACGCGTGAGAAAGGAATATCGTTGGGATCACCTTCTGGTTAAGGAAATCAACGTTGAGAGCGAGGTCGGAGAGTTGGATTGTGCCGGTGCCGAGCTGGACATCGAGCTGATCGAGGTCGATGTCGCCCAAAATCACCTCCCCAAGCTTCTTCTTTAGCAGGAACTTGCACACGCGCTTGATCACGCTCGACCGCGAGAAGTCCCACCGCGAGAACATTGGATTAAGGTGCCTTCCTGCTCCTCCCCCTAGGGTTTGCCCATCAAATGACGAGAAGGTGAAGGAGGCGAGCGAAGGAAACCGGCGTACGCTACCATCCGATTCTTCGACTAATTTATCGCAGCACGGCGGATCGATACGACCTGGAAATCTCGCAGGATCAGAGGGAGATTGTGCGACGGCAAGAAGGAATCCGTGAGAAATGATTAGAGGGAGACTTGTTATATATAATTTATAATGTCGCCCCTTTGATATTAATCTCACGACTTATTTCACGACTAAGAGACGCGGCGGCCCGGTTGCTTCACCCGGTTCGGGAGCGGGGGGGGGGGGGAAAACCGAAATGGGCGTGTTCGGAATGAGAATGTTATCCGTTGGGATGGATGTGAGAATGTTATCCATCGAATTCGCTCGGATAATTTTAATAATAATAATAATAATAATAATAATAATCAACGCATAAATATTAAATCGTCCATTATCTAATCCTTTAAATAAAAAAATAAAATTATTAATTTATGCTTAGAGAGTTAAATTAATTTAATATTTATTTTATTTAATAAAATATTTAGTCATTAATTAATTATTATTTATTAATTTATTTACTAATTTATTTATTATTTATTTAAAAATATAATTTGAGCTATTTTAAAATAAAATATTAATATTATGTAAAAAAAAAAGATGTTAATATTCTTTTTCTTTAAATTGAGATAATTAATCTTCTCTAATGATATCGCCTCCCTTCTTCATCTCACTTACTCATCCCTATACCTTTTTCATATCGCCTTTTGTGTGAAGCCTCACCCGCGGAGGCATATAAGTCTTCAACATGACTACCCTTGGTCGTGGCTATCCCGGTTGGATTGACGTGTCATCTACATCGGTGTAATTTTGGAGAGTTTTAGACTCGATTTCTAGCCTTTATAGGTCAAGTTGCAGGCTGCCCAGAGCATGATTCATTGGTACAGTCAAGGTAACCATCACACACTCTACCATTCCAGTTCCAATATCATTTCATGGAACAGTCACAACACGGATGTATCTATATATAATAATGATAATCATCATATCCTTAACATTTGACTTA
>JBAMIB010012913.1:0-16908 GCA_037177415.1 Kaempferia rotunda
CGAGCATATACCTCCCCCATGTCTTAACCATTTGCACTTATGGCTAGTAGCCACCCGTGATTTACCTCCTCCATGTTGGCCTGGGGACGGGTTGGCGGGGGCGCTGGGGGCGAGCGATTTCGCCTTTTGCCACAAGCATACCAACGAGGCATTGTGCACACATTGAGGATTGACTCCATGATCTAATGCTGCAACTCCATATATGTAGGTACCACCGTTTCAGTTTGTAGAGGCGTTACTAATGAATTTAATTGGAGCAAAAGTGAAACCGTCATCTTAGTGGCCGGCGGTCTCATACTCTCTAAAAAGGGATAAATCACGAGGAATATTTACCTAATATAGTGGTACTATGAAAGAAAGGAGAGATAGAGTAACAAAGTACTGATGTTAAAGCTACTTTTGAAAGGAAAAGGAGATTAAACAACTAAACAAGAACAAGAGGATCCATCAAAATAATGTTTCCTTTTATTGGAAAAAACATATTTTTTGAAAATCTCTTCTAACTTTTCTTTTCAATGTTAAGTGATGGAAAAACTACGACTATGGAATTCAATTAAACTTGTCGACCTTTAAGAAATGTAATTCGCTTGAGTTCCAATTGGAGAAAATAATTGAGCTCTCCATGAACCTTGTAAACTTCTTATCTCATTGCTAGTGATTGTATTATCGACATATAACAGAATGATAATATTGTGAACATCATCATGATATATTAAATAGTCAAATTATTGATCGAGTTGCTCATTTGCTGTTGGATTCAGATAATCGATTTAATTAATTTGTGAATTTTAAAACAGAATAAATGAAAAAACAAATATTTTATATGAAAAAAATAAATATTTTATTTTAAAAAACTGAATTTTCGAATTGAACAGAATTTCGGAATTCGGTTTAATCAATCATTTAATATGAATTTTGCAAAAGTACAACATGACGCTGCATTCAACCCTCAAAAGATACCTCGATTACGACGAAAATAGTGCTTCCGGTGGCCCACATAAACACGTTTCTTCGTCCAACGAGTAAGCAGGTTGGTTAGTGGGTGTATGTCGACTTGTTCGCGAAATACATCTCCTCGTTTTTTAAACCCTCCCTTCTTTAGCTTCCGCGTCGTCTACCGCGGCGACGAACGCGAGAGAGAAGGCGGCGGCGGCGGCGGATCTCCATCGAGCGTTGTATCCGGTAGGTTTCAGTTCCCGATTTCTCCTCCTTTTTTCACACGCTTTAACGTGTGGAAGAAACGAAGAGATTCAATTTTGATTTTGTATCTCATTTGCCTCTTGTTTTGGGTTCCAATTACGATAGTTTGTGCTGCCCTAGCTAGCTGTCGTTGCACGAGCATTGGGAAAGTTTTAATTTTGATATAAGTCCTCACCTTTGTCTGAAGGTTATTAGGTCAGGTGAAGCAATCGCATCACGAATTGGCAATGAATGACATTTTTTTCGCAGAAGTTCGAAGAGGATGAACACTGTCTCGTCTTTGGTGTCACCATGTTGAGAGTGGAATAAGCCATCTTTCTTCTGCTGGATCAACGAATTTGGCGGAAAAGATAGAAAATTTACTGTTTCATTTGTTGGTTTGGTGGGATGTTATGTAGTATTAGCTTATGGTATGGATGGATCTTCATTTACCATGTTACCATTAGAATTTAAGACTTAGAATCGAGCTAAATTCATGAAACTTGTTGTAGATGATACCAACATGAAAATTTGAGGCGATAAAGGAACCAAACTCTATATAGACAGTTCACGGTGAATATTCGGTTGAACGTGAACTTGGTGACATTTATTTGGGATTACCAAACGAGTTTGAATTTTTTTTTCTAGACTCAATTTATTATTGTACCAAAAGTGGACATAGGCAAGCTTGCCTGATGAAGCTCAAGCTCGTGAATAGTTGATGAATAAATTTTTCAAACAAATATATTTAAGGTTTCTGGGATCATTTAACTTGTGATCTTATATAGCATATAACTTGAGTGTTTTTTTGGTAACATTTGCTATGTTATTCACTCACATGTTGGTTTTTAAAATATAGTGCTATAACTTATAGGTATGCAACATGTGCGATTGGGACTCCTTAAATTTTTTGTTTCAGTTCAATAAAATATTCAAGTCTGATATGAGCATTATTGCATTAGTGTATATTAATTAGATTCATAAGCAAGCTGATAAACAATCTCCAACCTTGTAAATCTGTCTAAATGAGGTCTGTTCTGTACATGTTTGATAAGCTTGTTCATAAGCTGAAGTTTCATTTGAGCTTTGATTTCTAGCTCAACTATAAGCAAGAGATCAGAACTCGTTGAGCTTGATGATAGCTCAATTTTTACAAGTTTTGGTAAATGTATTTGTGCTCTTTTATTTTTATTGCTAATGTACTTTATGAAGCGTTTGATGTGGTATTGTATTCATAGACCTTATGCTATGATGAGTTGCAAGACTAGAAACACTATGATGTATTGATGTTCAATGCACTGCCATTGTTCTTTTATGATAGTATGAAAAATTCTTTTGATCTCAAAAGCAATTCAGATCTTTTTTGCTAAGATCTTTTTTTTTCCTTTTATGGTAGTATAACAATTGCTCTTTATGTTTCAGTGTCATTTTCTTTATTATATTTTTAGCCAAAGACTGACAGTGCATTGTGCTTCTTCCATGTTAATGTTTAGGGAGCTTGAATTCAAAATGGCTAAGTCAAGTACAAGCGATGCCCAAGCTCTCTTTCGTTCTTTGCGTTCAGCTTATGCCGCCACACCGACCAATCTTAAGGTAGTTTTTTTCCCTCTTGTGGACATGTACAATTATTACACGCTTATGATAAAACCAACTTGATTTTCTTTTTGTGGAGTCTACAAAATGATCTCTGGCTAAATGTTTGTTCTGTAGATTATCGATCTTTATGTGGTTTATTCAATCACTACAGCAGTAATTCAGGTACGAGAAAACATTTTTTTTTTCTTCTCTTGGGCAATTCTTTTCAACACAAAATGCTCAGTGATAGAAACAGCATGTTTGAGTTTTGACTGCCAATAAAATTTTAAAAGTCGGTTTCAAGCGGTCATCGCTTTGCATATCACATATGCGGTATGTGGAAACATATGTGATTGACATGAAAATATTAATCGATCAAAAGCAAGCAATTTCCCAATCAAAATTGCATAGTATGTTAAATTTTTGCAGAGTGCTAACCTAAAACATCAGCGATAGCAGAGTGTTGTGAACATCGAATCTCGTCTTTACTTGCTTCCAGAACTTAATCACCAAGGATTGTTCCTACCTTTTTTTTTTTTTTTCCTTCCAGTTTTCGGTCATAAGAGCTTGTGTAGGGGAAATTCAATAAGATCGATCTCTAGTGTGTATCTTAGCTTTCAACTAATGCACTAGGTGGTGTACATGGGCATAGTTGGATCATTCCCATTCAACTCTTTCCTGGCCGGCGTTCTGTCCTGCGTAGGGACTGCAGTACTTGCAGGTACACAACCAATGAACATTTTCTTGTTTCAAGCAACAACCTTATTACGTTTCACCGTGCAGTTTGTCTCCGAATCCAAGTAAACAAAGAGAACAAGGAGTTCAAGGTATCCATCCCCCCATTCTTTAAAATCATTGAGTAAAACTAAGTGCTTGATCTCAGCATCACATCTGAGTCACTACACCAAGAATTTGGTTTGCAGGATCGATCACCGGAACGGGCTTTCGCTGATTTCGTTCTTTGCAACTTGGTGCTGCACCTCGTGGTAATGAACTTCCTTGGTTAGAGAGTGTTCTTCTTCATGGTGTCAATCTTTGCGATCTTTTCAATAATCCTAACTATTGTATGGTTGGCTTCACAAAATTTACTTCTAACTCAGTTTTGAACTTCGTTTTTCCCTTGCTTTCTGTTATCGCTTGATGAGAATCATGTAATTGCAGACTCTTCTTCGCAATGACATTTTTGGTAATATTATGAAAATTTAACTGAAAATTGCTATGAAACAAACACAACAATCGATTGGAAACCTAAAGCACATTCGAACAAAAAGGAAGATGCTAAATCAACAAAGTTGAAACACTCGGCCATAAATTTTACTACTTTGAATCCACTGGTATCTATGGGGTTTTATTGTTCTTTCCATATGCGGCCTGTCACTCGTAGCTTCAGCTCTTGCCGGCTACCACCGGAGAAGGAGAGAGCCATGTTCCGATGGATGATCAGCCCGTCGTAGCTGTCACGAACTTTCCTGTGACTCTCCCTTATGCTCCTGGGAACACCTTGCCATGTAAGTTTTCGGTCATTGCCGCCAACTTCTAAGCTGTAGCTGAACTGTCTCGTTTCACTCTCTTCGCCAAGAAACCTTAGGAATGCCATGTACACAGGGGTAATTCCGAGGAGGAATGCCTCGAAGTGAAGGCAGAAATAATGGCCATAGCAACTGAAAACCTGCAGTACGAGAAGCAAAAGATTAAGAAAAACAACTCGAATTCAATTTTGTATTAGAGCCTATAACATGCAACGAAGCCCGACTTTCTTTAGTTTGTTTTAGTATTTATGGAACTTCTTTTCGATTGAGGCCAAACCTAATTGGACGTCAACCCCTCATAAAACATAATAAACGCATCGAGTTATCATCAAGAACGGAAAACTTACAGTGAGCATCCAAGTTGCATTTTCGACTTCGTTAGGATTTGATTTGACATATCGATGATTGAATGTGCATCCATCATGCATATCGACCTTATGATCATTTTTCAAGTGGGCAACGAGCATTGGAATGTCACCCGTGACCAGGCATTCGGAACCTGCATAAGGGCAATTGTAGGGTCTGAACCTGCAAAGCTGTTCGTGTTTCAATTTGCTATAATATGGATGAATCTCCGAGCAGCCGAGGCTCTGATGTCGGCAAGGCAACTCCAATGACTCAGCAACTCTCTCTAGAGCCAGGCATCTGATGTTCCCCAACTCTTGACGACAAGTGGGGCAATGGTTGTGTACTCTCACTTTGCAGTTCAAACAGAGAGTGTGGCCATTGGGACACTGCAAGTATGAATGGCATGCCAGTTAAATTCGATAAGCATGAGGGTAACACCTGCGATAGCATTCGTAAACAAAAGTAGTACATAGTTCCCTCCATCTTCCACTGGTTCATATTGAGATTGGCAAAAGAAAAGAAAGTTAAAGTTGAAATTTAAGAATTATGTTAAACCATTATGTGTAACTGTAGTATCATACAGTCTAGGCTATTAGCAAAAACACAAGTTGAAAGAATCTTTGAAGAACTTGTGACGCAAGGAAAAGGCTAAAATTGTGTCATCTTGATAATCTTCAACTTAATCTTCAATAGGGTCTCTAACACCAAACCTATCAGCTCATAATACACTCCTTGATATCAGAGCCATCTTTTGACAACAAAAAACGTGATGTATACTTGGTTCTTGTGTTGCAATTTGCATCTATATATATTGGTTAGAATGTTAATTCAAAATAGAAACAACCAAGAAACAAGATAATTGATGCTGCAAAATGATGAGTTGATATTAAAAAGAAATATGTGCAGTCCTATTTCATATTGTTAAAATATAAACAGATGGAAATGAATTTTCAGCATATGAGTAATCCTTTATAAGGCGACACAAAACACACAGACACAGACACAAAATGGAATCCACAGATTAGTTAGTACCTGATGTATGGGAGGGTACATAGAATTTGTGCACACTGGGCATTCAAGAAGTTCATGCACACTACCGGATGAAGATAAGATCGCTTTAACATCAGAAACAGCAGAAGATTTATAAGATGGAACGCGATCATTATCAAAATCCCCGGTGGAGAACTCGCATTCCATTGAGTGGGATTCAGGGATATCCATGAACAATTCGTTCACAAAGCCTGATTAATTTTTTTATGTTTTTTTTCTGGATTAAGTTCTTGCTACAATCTATTAACTTCACTGAACTCCAGACACAAGTCTCTGCTTATAATTTCCTGCAAAAAGATCATTACGGACTTTAGCTCATTAAATCACATAAAGAATCACTTTAGATCTTAAATCAGATTAAACAACTTATCCTAATGCTTGATTTGTTAGACAAGAGGATAAATATTCAAATTGTTTTTATTACTCTTCCTTATCCCTAACAAACACAACAGTAAACCAATGGCGTATATTTTCTCCTTCTATGATCTTTTCAATAACAAGTATTCCGAGAATCCAAATCGTGCTCCAAAAATAGAAGATTGTAAACCCCAAAAAAAAATCCGAAGCATGCTCATCAATCTCCAGTTTCTCCCAACTAATGATGCAAAAAGGATAAGAATCAAGTATGACGGATCACAGATCTAGGCGGAAAAAAAAACAAAAATTCAAACTTTCCGACATCTTAAAATCGGGGGAGTAGGAAACACAATCTAATTAGCTTTTAACAACAAAGACAGAGGAAGAATTTTCTCGAATAATTGGATAACATAACCGGATAACCAACAAAGTAAGAGGGAATGCCGAGAAAGGGGAGTAGAGGAAGGCAAAGATCGAACCTCTGGGCCGGGGGAGATTCCGGGAAGCCGGAATTAGCAAGCTGCGACGGATCACGAAGGAAATGGTGGAGAGTTGAGGAGGGCAAGCGGCGGCGGAAGAGGGAGAAGGGAGGAAGAGCACCGACTCGGCCACGGCTTCGCCAAGCAGCGGATTCATCGACGGCATCTAATTATCGGCGATGGCGAAGAGGAAATTTCATTCTGCCCCCTATAAAAGTTTATCATACTTTTCACTTAACCTCTCTATATTTAATATATTTTATTTCACTCCATATGTTTGAATTTGACGGTTTTAAAAATATGAGAATATTTTAATTTGAGGAGCGAAATGAAAAGGAATCGTAAACTTAAATGAGATTTTGAAAAAAAAGAAATAATTGGGGGAGAATGACTGAATTATTTAATTAAGTATTTTCTTGCAATTCTTAATAGTTGACCTGTTGACTTGGAGATTGGATCATTGCATAGACTCGGTATTCGCTTTTCTGCTGTAGCCACTAAAATTGTTCGGCCGGTCCGGTCGAGACTTCAGAGTCGGTCTCCAATTGGTTTAATTAGATAAATTGATTTAATTATGCATAAATAAATAAATTTGTATGGTTATTTTTCATATTAATACGAGCGATAATAATTCTTAAAATTTAACATATTTTAAATTATAAGAAATTTATAGGTTTGGAATCATTTATACTAATACATTATGGTTAAAGTGTCTAAATCAATGTATTATTATTATTATTATTATATTTTTATTTTAAAACCTTGGTCCCATTGAAAAAGATTATTATGATTGTTATTAATAATTATTTTTGGATTTTTTTTTCCCAATTTGTGAGAAGTGTCGGCTTGGTTGACTTCGATATTGGATAATTCCACCGAATTTCTACATATTTCGCTGCCGACAAAAACTAGTCGGTCAATTTATTTTTTTTTAGCAATTTGGCATCGAATTTTCAGAAAATATGTTCGTATTAAAAAAAATGCCATTTATCATTGAAATTTTTGAACATACGATAATTGTTTAATTTAATTTTAAACAAATTCTAAAATAAAATTAAGTTTATTAAGTTGTTGTATCAATTTCACAATTTTAACAATTAATTATATATAGATTAAATTAAAATAATTGATTGAACCGGTAGAATTTGAAATTTTGATTTGGTTTATTTAAAATTTTATTTTTAAAAAGAAAATTATGATCTAAAAATTGATTAGACTAATTAAAATATTAATCATTTGTATTGTAATCAATAAAAAAAAAATCTCTAAATAACCACTTGACACTCAATCAAATTAATCCAATATCAATACGGTTTGTTTAATTTTAATAATAAAAATTAGTCGATTGGATGGGTTCAATTTTGACTTATTCAATTTGGTATTTTAAATTAATTGCTCAACCCTAAATATGTCATTACTTTGACATAAGTAACAGCTTCCATAATCCACCCAAATTCCCTAAATTTCAAGAGCATTATATCACTCGTAAACTGCAATTTTCACCACACGACAACCCTTTTACAATCAGGTGGTTATCATACAAAATCATTACTACTCGACTAAACACACCCATATCTTAAAGCCTTAACAATCACTGGAGGAACTCGAGGGTCGTGAAACTCAAGCTAGTTGAGCGAAACAAGCCGTCGTCGGGTTCAGGGGAATTGCTGCCGGTTATACGTATCCTCGTGCACGAATACAGGGTTCATTTGAGGTTGGGGGTGACCCAATGCGATGCCTTGATTTTGTTGTGGATTCCATGGCTGTATGCTCTTTGGCAACGAAGCAGAAACATAATAAACGATGCCGAGTGAAACACTTGCAAGGGATAGGACGGCGCCTCCGGTGAATACTCCTGCCTTGACGACATAGCAGTACTCACCGAAGTACATTCTTTCTTGTCCCCACTGGTTGTTCAAGGCTGCACCGCTCAACAACAAGACGAAGGCAATTATGAACGTAATCCTGCAGGGATTAAGAAAGAAACTGGCGATAAGTTGCCAGCATTAAATGAACCAAAAGGCTGAAAACTGAAGAATTTTAAGATTGTCGAACTCTGAGAGATAGAGAATATTGTATGAAAACTGAGAAAGGCATGCTATAGCACTGTTTTTTTTTTTTAATTTATCAGTGTTATTAGTGTGTCATCGAAATCTAATATGATAGAAGTTTAAAAAAAAAATATGGAACCGCCACATTAGTGGTCCTAGAGCCGGTCCCAATGATAGAAGTTTTAGATAGTATGCTATGTGTCAAGGCAGGAATCTTCTAGATGCTTCCACATGTAAAATTCAATCGGTCACAATTTAGCAGGAGCCAACCAAGCTATCCATGTGGCAAAAGGGTGTTTTCAGCACTCGTCCTCAAAGGCATATAAAATGGGTGTTTGTAGGATGGTGCATAAGTTGTGCTCTGGATTTATTCAATACGAACCAGGGAAGGTCGCGTCTACCTCTAGGATTGGTCGGGTGAAGTTTGAACACCCGAATTATAAAATATATATATAAATAGTATTTCTTGAGAACTTTCTAGAGCCTCATTCAGAGCCAAGTTCAAGCTCAAGCTGATCGCAGTGCACCACCCACACTCACCCAAGCCAACTTCGTTGAGATCAGACTGTCTAGCCCAGGCAAGAAATATCCTTCTAGAGTCTGCATTCCACCTTAACCGAGTTGCACCCCAGCTCATGCAAACTCAATAAGAACCAAGATATTTTGAGCTGAATTAAATCGCTTCACAACTGAGTCTATATCCATTGGAGAGCAGACTATTTTAGGCCTATCTGTGACTACCGTGGATAAAGTAAACTGAATCCCAAAATACCTTCAGTGTGACCCAAACTCACCTCGAGCAAACCAAAAGAGGCACCATCAAATCAGCACTACTCGTACACGTCTAACTATGAGTCCTGAATTGAGTTTCGACTTTCGAGTTATAATGTCTAACTCTAAACTAGTAAGAAGTTCCAATATCTAAACAGATAAGAAACTAACGAAAAGTGGAACAACTTATTTAAGCGATAAAATGCACCTAATGCTGATAAAAAAATTACCAAGAAGAGATGAATGTGATCAATCCGATCGTCCAGTTGGTATCAGATGGATTTGGATAGTTCTTGCAACATATGCACCCGGCTACAGTGTTTATAATGGCTTGAGCAATCATAAGTGCAACCGCTGCTAACAAACCCAGAGCTAGAGCTGGGCTCTTTGGGTAGGAGCATTGGCCTAGAGAAGTCATCTGCACATCAGAAACCTGCAGGGTAGAGGAAAAACATTATGCTTGAACGACAAAGATCTCATGGCCCGGGCAAGGTTTTCATGAAGTAAAAGCTTGCCTCGACACATGAAAAGTAAATTGAAATGAACAATGCTTGATCATGCCTATAGGATGGATGTAGGCATACCACGATTTATCGTATACCTAAAAGAAAGTACCATGAATGGCAAGCTCAATAAAAAGAACAAATTATCCACATTATTGATGAGGTTTTCTTAACCAAATGGAGTTAACTTGCAAGCATTAGACATCTGATAATGTTGCAACACCATCCTGCAAGTTTTTACTAAATTTGAATCCACCTGCAACTATCCTTCTTTAAAGAAAAAACAAAACCTGAGAACAGATTTGAAACTAATATGATCGAGGGGTGGGGAGAAAAAGATAACTAGGGTTTCATCATCAGACAGAACAAATAGTGGATGCCTTCTAATCAGCAGGATCCACAACGTAAACCAAGAAATTTCACCATGACAGAAGTAAAAATGTTAAATATATGTCTCCAAACCCTAATCAGAAGATCCAGTTTTAAAGAGTACATTAATGGTGCGATCGAGGTTGAACAATGAGAAATAAGCTGAAAGCAGAGCCATCTAGTCACCACAACCCAATCTGAACACTATCAACACCAACGCAACAAACGAAGGCGAAAGATCGCCATGGGATCCGGCTCCAAACTACAGTATGTTTCAAAGGACTGGCACCGGATCGACCTCAGCAAACTAGGAAAGTCGAAGAAAATCCATCGAACCATGAAATGTCGATCGAAGAACAGCATCCCACGAACAAAACATTAAGGAGAGGGCGATTGAGACGGCGAACCTTGATCCGGGTGGCTTCGGCGGCGAAGCCGAGCGCGGAAGAGAGAAGCCCGAGGAAGCCCACGAAGGCGCAGATCAGCACCACATTCTTCTCCATCTCTTCCTCTCGCGGTAGCGATTCCTGAAGCTAGCGCTGCTTGCTTTGTCGAACGACACAGTGAGTGGAGTGGAGTGGAGTGGAGTGGGATTGACAGCTTTGTCCTCCATGGTTAACGACCATAAACTATTCGTTTAGAAACGAGAATGATAATGTGCGCTAAATAATCGGACATTTACGAGCATTTTATCTTTTTTAAATTCGATCCAAATATTTAACGTTTTAACAATTAAGGAGGTTTAAGAATCTAAATGAATTTTATATTTTACTCTTTCAATTTGCATAAAATACATTTAAGAGTCACACGGTACGCGCAGGGAGCCGTTAATATGATGGTGCCACATTTTATGTAGATAATCTTGTACTTGTGTGGACATTTTTAAAAATGTTCAATGTGTGGGGGTGAATTGTAAGTTTTCCTGTCTGGGTAGGAGATCACGTCGATAACTACGATAAAGGCTTCATCGGGTCTTCTGGGTCTATCTGTTCGTGGCCAAATGGAGCAACGCACACCACTGGCTGCTCGTGAGATTATCCGCCATGGCCAATGGATTCTGCTTCTCCCGTGTCGCTTTCTTCTCTCTCATGCAATCAATAGTTGTTGCTGCTTCTCTGTGTGTCCGCTCTGGTTTCACCGCCTTTTCAACTACCAGCTGCAGCGGCACAACTGCCCCGGCCCGCCTTGGTGCGTCATGCCAATCCGAAATCTGCTTTAAAGGCGTCCGATTCAGCGATCGAGAGTTTGTCGATTCGCCATTTTCTTTGCTGGTAAATGCGTGGATCCGACGAATGGATGTGTTGTTGTGGTTGATTCGTCCTTATTGATAGCGTTTCTGTTTCTGATTCGGATTGCATCGCTTTTCCCGCAACAAGCTTCGTCCGCACGGCTGCTTCGCCTTGGTGAGTCATGCCCTTCGCATGTCAAAGGTTTCCCCTTTTTTAGATTTGAAATTGGTCAGGTCTGGTGGTTGGTAGATTTCACTTTTTCTTTTCTGGTAATCCAACCTAATTACGAGTATCGAGACTAGGATTTAACTTTATCAAGATTTCTCGTACTTTTTTTTTGTTTACCTCATTTTGATAATGCCGTTTTCATTTTTTCTAAACAAAGACTGAGAACGTGTCATTTGATTTCTTTAGGTGGATTGTTATGATACAACAGCTTACTTAAATGGTTTTGGATGCATGAAATTGTGAGCCGGCGCAATATTTACAGCGTACATTTTAGGTTGGTCGATGTCTGCAATAGCTGTTACTGGACTAAGTTCAGGGAAGAGGTTTCTGATATCTTCATTCTGCCCAACTGAGTTTGCTGGAAAGTTTTTCCCAATTGCAGACTACAGTTCACTTCCATTTACGGCTTCCTGCCCAAGGCGCACCATAGTAGCACAGGATTCATCGCACTTAGAGCCTAATGTACCACCAAACAGAAACCAACATGTTATCAAGGCACTTAAGAAACGTGCCACTACTTTGGCACCTTCAACTAGTAATTCGTGGTATGAAAGGCCTGATCTTGAATCATCACTGGAGGTCGTCGTATTGCTACAGAAGTCTATGTTGGAGAAGCAGTGGGAACTGGAACTGGCTACTGTTTCTGCTCCTGAGAAAAGCCAGCGGATGCCTTTGATTGTTCGTTCAGGGATATCCGCTCGTGAGAGAAGAGCATTTTCCAGGAGAAAATATATTGGGTATAATGCTTCCGAGGTTCCTGCAAGAAGAGTTCAACAGCCTCATCTAAGTGTTAGTTCTGAGTTACTTAAATCTAACAGCAGTGGTTATGTGAGGGGTACAATTAGTGAGACCTTCCTGACACATGCAGAGGTGGTTAGTTTGTCGACAAAAATAGAAGCTGGTATTCAGATGGAAGAGCACAGGCTAAAGTAAGTAACTTCTCTGTGCAACTTGGAATCGTTCACCTGTAGGACAAGTATGAACAATCTGTCTCATATCTTTTATTGTTTGGACACTGAAAACTGGTATAGCAATTTGTAGCCAGAAGCATTGTTTTTCTCCATTTAATACAAGAATAATTTTATTTATCTAGATCAACTGTGAATGTGCTCTTGTCAATTACACATCAGATTAATCATACTTCTCGATAACATTTTGTTTTATAGGGGAACCTTATTGCTTAAGATAGTTTCTTCTGTTTTTCATTCTTTTCTTAAAAAAGCATTCTGCAAGGCGTGAACAAATTGCCATTGTTTGGAGTCTTCTAAGCTTGAGAATTAAAAACACTGTTCCTCTATCATTATAGAAGGGTTTCTGTTTATGAGGTTCAGCAAATGAAGAGCGTATTTGTCATTGTAGACACCAAAAGAGTTAATTCTTTGATTTTTTTTTCCCCATTTCTACTTGAGAATTTCCCACAGATAGGTAGATATTTCTCATGTTTTCTGTTATCTTACTGTTAGAGACCTCTTTTTAAAGTTGCAAAAGGACAGAAATATAAAGCAAGCATGCATCAAAATGGTTGCCTAAATTTTGTAGAATTCAGAAAATTAATTTTCTTATGCTGTCAATTTAATTTTTTACTGTTGCTAGCTTTTGTTACCCTTGTTGCAATTACATTATGACTGAATTATTTGTGGCTTCAGATTGAAGGAAAAATTGAGATCTGAACCATCCGACAAACAGCTGGCTTCTTCATTGAGGATGTCATGTGCTGAATTGCACAGAAAAATGATTGAGTGTTCTTTGGCAACTGAAAAGCTTGCAATGAGCAATCTTCGACTAGTAATGTCTGTTGCACAAAAGTATGATAACTTGGGGGTTGATATGGCTGACCTTATTCAGGTAAATTTTGTTTCTTTTGTTTTTCCTCTTAGCTTCACACATTTGCACTAACTTGTTACATTATATATCATAATTTTTGTCATGGATTTCACATTGTCGCTTGCATGTCAAAACACTTATTTGTTTTGCAGGGTGGCTTGATAGGACTACTTCGTGGAATACAAAAGTTTGATTCTTCCAAGGGATTCAGAATTTCTACTTATGTATATTGGTGGATACGGCAGGTAGATTATCTGATTTGTCTGTGTTACTTTAACATAGCTTGCACAACACATGCATGAGCAAGCATAGAACCAACACTGAAAAGCTAGTAGTCAAGCTATGGATTTTTTTTCCCCTTTATCCGTTAAAATTTAATATAACAAAGGAATACAATTTATTGTTGAAATATATGATACTTGCGGCTGAACTGGTCCTTGAAATTGTCCGTGGCTTCGTTATGATATTGGGAGGCAACTGTGCAAGGCCATTACACTGTTTTATATATTAGTAGTCACCTCATGACAATCTTCAATGTATGAGTGTGGAGGCCTCTATACTAGCCTAGTCATGTACACTTATTTTCAATTTTTTGTTTATTCTTGAACTTGATTTTGAAACATCAGCTTTAACATGAGTATTCCACGTTTCCAGGGTGTCTCGCGAGCATTGATTAAGAACTCCAGGACATTAAGATTACCTGCACATTTGCATGAAAGACTAATTTCCATTAGGCAAGCCAAGGTTAAACTGGAGGACCAAGGAATTACACCATCAATTATGGTAAGTCGACTTTTATCATTATTTAGAGGGTTTTTCAGTTATCCTGGAATGCTTACTTTAGCTGCAACACTTTATTATGGTGCATATATGCAGCTAATTGCTAATGATCTTTTATATCGTTTCAGTTGTTGCATGATCATTAATTGTTGTTGTTTCTTTTCATAGTGATCTTAAATCTTATTTCAACTTTGGAACCCAATCTGGTAGGATTTATCTTTGGATCATCTTGTGGCTATGTGTTTTATTCTTCTAGCACATCATTTTCACCATCCCTGACTCTCTCGGTATCTACAATTAGCAGAGATGGCAATGTTAGGCGCATGAAGATGTGACATGAATTGATGATATTCTCATTGATATCTTCAGATGTGGTTACTTTTTACTTCACATAAACCAATTTTTATAAACCAAACTACTATTTGGTGAAAGTTGAACAGATTTTACCTCACAAAAATTATATTTTGAAAACTTGAACTAGTTTTATATCATTTTACAACACTTGATGGTGATATGAAATAATAAGATACAATTATGACCTGTTATTATGAATTTCTATTTGTAGCTATAAGCACTTCTACTCATTTAATCGTATTCAGAGTAGATATTTTAATTATTGCTGTTCAGGAGTTTAAGACGCTCAATTTAGCATTACCACATTCATTATGCTAGAGAAGGCAATCATTTAGTATGTAACCTTACATTAGAGTTAATATTTTAATCTCAGAAACTTGCAGAGTCCCTGAATATGTCACAGAAAAAAGTAAGAAATGCCACACAGGTACTTCATCAGTTCAGCTTCCTTTTTGTGCATTTTCACTTGCTCGATCGTCAAGTAGAAGTTTGTTCTTCACAGTAAGTGTTCATTGGTGCAGGCTGAGATTAAAGTACTTTCTCTAGATAGGGAAGCCTTCCCATACTCAAATGGCCTTCCTGGTGAGAGCCTCCACGATGTAAGTTTTACGTCTCATGTGCTGTTTGTTAAGATGTTTATTGGCTTTCAGCCATCCTCTTCCATCTTGTAACACTTCTATTTGCATCAGTATATTGCAGATAGTAAAGTCGAAAATAGTCCCTGGCATGTTTTTGAGGAATGGTCGCTCAAGGTACTGTTACATAAACCAATGTGCATTGACACGGACAGTATTTACATACATTTTGAGAAACCTCGCATTGTTCTCAAGAGTGGACTGGCATTCGATTCAATGTGAATTAGTTGTGGATCTGCCCCGTTCAAAACTTAGTACAATTCAAGCCGATTAACCCAATTTTTATTTATTTATCTTAATGGAACACAATGAACTTGTGGCAGTGGAACAGTTTTCCGAATCAGTTTGACATGGCTTTAAAAACACCAAATTTGCAACTTTCGGCCATTTTCTGTTGCCTGCAAACTGTATAACTGGACCGGCTCATCCCGACTTGGCATTTTATGCTTTCTACTTTTACTCTTTTGATTGAACTACGTTAGCCATTGTCTCAATGGCTCGGTTAGTCGAATGACCAATCTGCATATATAAACACCAGGGTTTAAAATTGGCAACACAAGGATTTTCCTTTCCCTTTCTAGGCTTTTACTTGGATAGGGAATTGTCTCGACAAGTCTATTGATAACTCACTGAATCCTTTCAATTCATGTTTGGTTTTTATTTGTTTATTTCCATTATGATATCGACTTGCAAATCTTTTCAGGATGAAGTCACCCAGCTTTTATACACCATACTCGGCAAGAGGGAGAGAGATATCATTAAGCTATATCATGGTATTGATAACAACTGCCATACATGGGAGGATATTGGCAAACAGTAAGTATACTTCAACAAAATTAGCCTGATTCAATCTAATTAGAGTTATTCTGCAACATTATTTAAGTTCAAACGAAATACTTAGCAGCCATAACCACTAAAATTAATTTGTGTTTGAAAAACCTTCCAGTTCCATAACATTGAAACTCCCAACTATGAAAATGGATTGGAGTTAAATTTTATTGTTACAAAAATTGTTGTGTTCTAAATGGACAATCATCATTTGATGGAAGAAAATAAGATAGTAGAGAACACTAAAACTGAAATCATCATTTGCATTTCTGTCACACAAAAAAAAATCACATAAAAGTTGATTACTGGTGAGTGTATCTGTTAATCAGGTTAGGTTTGTCGAGAGAACGAGTAAGGAAGTTAGGGCTTGGAGCCATGGAGAAACTGAAGCATGCAGCAAGGAGGAGAAGATTGGGAGCATTGTTCATCAAACAATAGCCACAGAATCATTTCAACACTTCACACTGGGCTTTCTTTGTGTGTGAAAGAAAGGGAGGAACTTTATTCTTCAGCAGAGATTACTCATAAAAGGTGCATGCTTGAATGAAAAGATTTAATAAAGTGGATCAAGAAATATTCAATGGTTGAAGAATTTTGTTTGTTTGAGTTATTTTTTCCTTTTTGAGTTGGATATTTATGTTTCACATTTTTTTTATTGTGAAAAGATATATTTTTTCTGGTTGAGTTGAGTTGAGAACACTTGAATCAGTAGGTTTCCTTCACTCCCTTGAATATGATGATGCATTTTGTATCCAAGAGGACTCACTTGGAATTGCGACAAAGAAACAAAAGAATAGCTTGGTTCTATGCTCGATGGCT
>JBAMIB010013014.1:0-16897 GCA_037177415.1 Kaempferia rotunda
AAAAAAAAAATCTAGTCCAGTTTGAACAATCATTTTAACAGTTTGATTTATTTTATGCTTGATTCGATTTAGTTTGGTTATCTTATCAAATAAATTTAAATGTCATAGAGTTGGAATCGATTGAGCTTATTTACATCTCTACCCTTAGTTGAAGAGGTTAACTATTATGCAATAATCCCAGAAAATATGTATAATTAATAATTTGTCTGTTTTAATCAGTATTTTTTTTAGCTGATACGAGAAATTCAATTCTACGAATTGATTACTCCGGAGACTATTGATCCGGCGTTAAGTTAAGTAAATTGAGAGGCATCGTGATGGTAACGGACTAACGGTCCGCTCTCTCATGCTCCGAAAAAATATGTTCGCTCAGAAAAAGTTGAACTCGACGTGTCTAAATACGTTCGATCCATATATTGATTATTTGTACTTAATAATTAGTAACTATCTGATTTATTTATTTCGTATTAATTTAAAAATAAATTAATAAAGAGATGAATGAATTATGTTTAACCACTTGTTAAGAAAAATTACTGTGATTTATGTAGCTGAATTTCGATGCCGACATTTCTGAGAGGAGTCACTGATCAGCACCGTATAGCGCCGAGGCAACTTTATTCAGTATCTTTGATCATGCACTCAAAAACAATATTCAGAATGTTTTTAGCTTTCCACGTTAGTACGCACTTAATCTATTAATGTGCCACGTCAGCACTACCTCCATATTTAATAAACCCGAATGGACACCGTGACGACGCTCGTCGCGGTGCGCCAAAGGCAGCCCTAAATCCTTTCAGATGATCTGACGGTCCACGATGGCCCATCAATTCCAGAAGGAAGAATGCCGTTTGAGGTTCAAAAGTTACGGGAGCCAACGGTAACGACACCAACGCCGACATCTTACGGCTCCGTGACCTCGCCTAGCCCTTGACTCATTGCGCCCTTATGTTATGTGATTGTTATTGTTATTGTAATTATTATTATTATTATTATTATATATTTATTTATCTCTCTCTCTCTCTCTCTCTCTCTCTCGCGTATTGTCCTGCCCTTTTGCTTCAACGGGCGAAGTCTTCTTTCGAAATCCTTCGCGGCTACGGAAACAGCCCGCGAGCTTCCTCCCTTCGTCCTCCGAATCAATCGCCTCGAGTGCCTCTCGGGGTTCCTCTGCCTCCCCTTCCGCTGCTGCTCTTCGGGGAGTGCCTCAATTCCTATATCCTTCCCGATCTCTTCGTTTTTTTTTATTCAGAGAGATCCGTAGGGATTTCCATGCCAACCGTCATGGTTCGATCCTTTCTCTCGAGTCTGAAGATCCTTCTTGGTCTTGTTCTTTTCTAATTTATATGAATTCCTGATGGATTTGGATTAAGGAATCTACTTACTGCTTCTGGTTGGGGCTTCGGTTGCCAGCGTCGCCGTCTTTGTGTTGATTGATTTTCTAAGGGTTTTAGTGTAATTTGTTGGTTTTGGTTGCCTCGATGAAAGTGGAACAGAGTTGTGTGGAGAACAGGCAATTGGCAGGAGCCTCGAGCTCGTCCCTCTCTGATGGAAGTTACGGTCTGTCCAGGGTTTCGACAGCTATTTCTAGCCCACTGAAGTCTTCTTCGTCACGGAGGTACCGTTTTTTATTGATTATTTGGGATTTGGGTGCTTAGCGTAATGCTGTTCAATACGTGCGATCTATTTTATGCATTGGAAACTTTGTACTGATATTCTATTTTTCTACAGCTATTGGTTGCTGGTTGAACTACGAGAACGGAAAGTCTACTTTTTATTTAAAAAAAAATGAAATCTAGACAAGTGACGTTATGTCAATTGATCATTATCGAAATTGTTTTTCACTTATTTTAAAAATAACATTCAAATATTTATTTCAACTGGACCTGCAGAGTTGAATATAAAATTACAGTTTTGATCCAGTTATCTAATAAAATTAGTCCATGTAATATGAAATTTTTATTGATGTGAATTTCTTCAGATATTGATCCTTACCTTAGTCATGTTTCTTGAACATAATACCATCCAGATTACTTCACGCTAGGTTTTCTCTACATTGTCATACATAGTATGACAATTCATTGATTCATAATTCATTGCATGCTCTAACTTGGGGTTCATAGAGATTTATGGAGGTTATAGTACGCCTAATCGAGAAGTCAACCATTCTAGATAGTTGCATCTTTTATTAGGTTCATTGTCTATTCTAGTTTCATTGTGCACAGTCTATGAATGAAACACTGATTGTAGAATAACAACAAATATTCTTTTAATTTCAATCTAAGATATAAATTTGTGTATCAAGATGTGCAGCAAATGACGATTTCATAGATGATAACCACTCATACAGTTGCAAGTAGATTGTGTTTTTATCATATTAATTGCACTTGACCATATTAATTATTTTTTACTGATTTCTTCATCTTATATTCTTGAATTTCTTCATTCAGGAGGACTAGTGGTCCTATAAGGCGAGCAAAGGGTGGCTGGACATTACAAGAGGCAAGTGTCTCATTCACTATTGCTGAGTTTAGGTCCAATACACGTGTGTTCGAAAACTGTCAATATATTTTTAATTAGACTAATTTAAGACTCTTTGTAATAACAATGTTTGGACTTAGAGGAGGCCCTAAAACTCCTTACATATCATCAACAAAGTGTTTTCCCAAACTGTGAGAAATGCACAGAATTTTGGTGCTTGATTTTGCATCTCCATGTTAGAGTACATATTTTAATTTGAAGCATAGTGTTTTCTAGTTACAACTAATTTAAGAGACATGTGAAACATTGCATTCTCATAATTTCTTCTTTCTAGTTTCGGTAATATTTATTTTTGTTTATAGGATGAGACGCTGAGGAAAGCTGTTGAAGCTTACAAAGGAAGATGTTGGAAGAAAATAGGTATACGGGTCACTTGCTAATTGTTTATGTTGAGTTCCACACTAATATAGTCATCACGTTGAAAATTTCGTTGCATTGTGTGCCCATGACTGCACCTAATGATTTAACATATTATAACTTAATAACTTTACCATGTTCATGAGTGAAAGTTGAATAATTATTAAAAAAAATTGCAAAAAATTACATTTTATGAAGGACAACTAAATCAGAAAGAAGCTCAAGGTAAGGAAGCATACTTGTTGGTTGTATGTAAGGATGCAAAATTTTTAGGTGGGATCATAATTGTATTGTTTGAAATTTGTTCATGTTACAGACTGGGATTCAGGAACCAATTAGGACTTTATTGTTAGCTCATCTAAACCAAGATAGGCTTCAACTAGTAACGGTATCTTGCAGATTTGGTTATAAAGGGTGTTTTGCTTGGAAGCTTCCTTCGGCGTTCAAGCCAGTACAGTGCTTGAGTAGGCTTAATTTAGCAAAAAGAAAGTTCCTTATAGGCATATCAACTGTTACATTATGAATTGATAAATGCGTACTAACCCATCCAATATAGGCAGACCTTGGATAGATAGTTTAGTTCAGAAATTTTGTCCTGTGCCATGAGGAAGCCTGTCATACGTTTATGGAAGCCTCATTTTCTTCTTTATAATGATGAGCTGCTATTCACAATTGGCACCACTTCATCTAAATCTTTTGTGTGGATGACTTGAAAGTTGATGACTTCCAATTGTTTTGAAATTGATCATGCTAAGAGGGACTGCAAGCTTTTGTGGGTTTGTTTGTCAGGCAGAGAAATTTTTAATCCATAAAACCCACTTTTCCTGCGATGCCCACAGGATCAACAGTGATTCTTTCCAAATCCCTCATCTGCAGTTGATCCTTTGCATCTTGAACACTTTAGATTAGCCTTGGCGCATAAGGTCCAAGTTGGTGTTGTGTTTGATTGAGTGAAAAGCATATAACAAGGGGAGATTAAGATGAGGTTGATAAGATATTTTAGAGGTGAGTGGCTGTAGTGACCAAACTGTTAAACCATTGACTTTGATTGGAAATGCCTCAAACATTCAGACAAAGGGGAGAATAAATTGGTTATCTTCATGATAGTATAATGTATGTGACTTTTGATGTCAGCATTGTAGGTAGATTTAACACAAATTTGATAATGCCCTCTAGGTTATCCATTTTAGTAAATTTGATGCCCTTAGCAGTGTCTGTGTGAATTCCATCACAGTATCTCTCCATGTATAGCAATATTGGTGGTCGGTATGGAGCCATGTACTGGATTCTGAACATTGGTGGTGCATTATTCATGTTGGCACGAACTTAAGGTGTTGAGCACTGTGCAGATGACCATAAGTGAATTTTATATCATGGTGGATGCATGGTATCTGTTTTCTTAAGGGGAATGGTTCACTAAGCCTGGTCACTAATTAGTTCGGGTTAGCAGATGAGTAAGGAAAGCCAGATCCTTGCATAGGAATGTAGAGCATACAATTTGTTCAAAACATGAGATAAAGCATCATGGGTAGCCATGTGGTGGTGTGGGCACTATGGTGAAGTAGGCCAATGATAAAGTTCAAAACCCCATATAAGACCAAAGAGTTGGTGGGTGACAGCAACCATTAATTTTTTTTAGGGAAAAAGCAACAATGAGTTTTTATCGGTGAAGGCTCAGGTATGTAGTGGAGTTTGGTCTAGGGGGTAAGTTGTAAGATTCTAAATATATTTCTTGTTTTGGTGAGTATTGCATGCATAGCATAGTATTTTTTAGAGTTGGATATTTTGCAAACCTGATGGTTCATGATTGTTGGATTGTTTGGTGGTGATGGTCAATAACCAATAGAAAATTAGAAAATAGTAATTTTTTTAGTGAATCACATATGGTGGGATCTAAAGATGAAAACTAGCTACTAGCGTTTGGTTTAGTTGGTTAAAAGGATTTAGAAAATTAATATGATATGTATCTTTGGCCCTTTTATTAAGTTGACAATGTTCTTCACTAGACATATGTTGGTTATTATAATAGAAATCATAATTAATTTTTTTTTTCAAAAGCTTTGACCATCAAGTTTTGGTATCCATTAGAATAAGCTACAACAATTAAATCATTTATGAGCAATACAATAGTTTTTGTTTATGATATATGAGTTTATGCTTCAAACCTTTCCTTTCCAGCTGAATTTTTTCCTGATAGAACTGAGGTCCAATGTCTTCATCGGTGGCAAAAGGTTCTCAATCCCGAACTCATTAAAGGTCCATGGACCCTACAGGTTTAATTCTACCTTTTTTTGTTAATTTGCCAAAGCTTTAGAAATTTAATGTTTTGATAGACTATTTTTTCCTTTCTTGTGATTTCAGGAAGATGAGAAAATCACCAGTCTTGTAGCGAAATATGGACCTACAAAATGGTCCATGATTGCAAAGTTTCTTCCTGGTCGTATTGGTAAACAGTGTCGAGAGAGGTAGTTAAATATCATCAGCTTTAGAAAATGCATTCATAGGAATTTGTTCTAGTAATAACATTAACATGGTCAATTCCCTCCCACACTAAATTCTTGGCCTTATCATTTAGTCAAACATTTCATGCACAGAAAGGATAACAAATATCTCTTACTTGTGGTATTTGTTGGAGGCCTAAGGCCGATCATCCTGTCTCTATGTTCCTAACTAAACTAAAGATTCCTCAAATTACCCTATGAATTCTTTCCTAATTTGCATTGCAACAAATAATATTTACCATTTATTATGACTTGAAACCATGTGATCTATAACACCAACCTAAACACTGTGACACGCACCTGGTGTTGGATGAATTGTAACTTAGCAAGTATCCTCTTAACGAGTTAATTACTTGTAAATGTCTACTACCCCAGTAGGAAATGAGATAAAACGGAAAAAAATAAATTAATGCACATTTTAGTGAATTTTGAAGTCTTTTACTAATATCAGTTGTGGCTTCTTCATTTATTGCTACAAGATTAAAAATTACCGCTGCTTGATAATGAGTACAATATCATTTAAGTTTCTCCTATGGTTTCACTCTCGTATCTTGTAAGTGTCTTTTATAATTGGTTTGAATACATTTCAGAAACCAACATTACAAAGCTGTAGTGGCATATTCCTTCTACACATTGCATCAAAGGTCTAACAGATTATAGTCTGATCAAAATAGAACATATAATTTACTTAAGGATTTGGCTTTCTTCTTTCCGCTAGGTTATGATGATATGGGTTCTAGGATGACTGAAGACCAACATGTTATTTCATTTTGGTGTGTATTTTTTGCAAACTATTCTTTCTGTTCATAAATGGTTAAAGTTTAATTATCACTTCATTATATGACTTTGCTTCCACTTATCTGATGCATGTGTGTTCTTTAGAATATTTAAAAGAAAATTAGCATTGTTGACAATCTATTACTGCATTTTTTTTTAAAATACAATGCAGTAACATTTTTACTAAAGGAAGTTGTAGTTTGACAATTTCTTCTGAAAAAAACCCTTATTTCTTTTAGGTGGCATAATCACCTAGATCCTGTGATAAAGAAAGATGCTTGGACTGAAGAGGAGGAGCTTATTCTCATGAATGCCCATCATGAATATGGAAATAAATGGGCAGAAATTGCCAAGGTCTTACCTGGAAGGTATTTGACCATCGCATATAATGCTAATGGTTATATTAACAAGTTAGTTTCATTTAAATGCATTTCCGTTGATATTTGTATAATTTAGATTTTGTATGAGAAAGTATACGAGAAAGTCAAGGAAAAATGAACAACTTATAAAGAATTATATATTTATAAGCATGAGGAAAACTTAAAACATATATATAATAGTCAAGAAAGAGGCTAAGAAAGTAGTGAATGAAGCAAAGAATAAAACTTTGAACGATTATATCAAAAATTGGATACAAAGAAAGGGAAAAAAACATTTATAAAATAGCTAAACTGAAAGAAAGGAAGATAAGAGATTTTATTCAAATAAAATGTATTAAAAATGAATACAATAGGGTACTAGTAAACGATGGAGAAATAAAAGAGCGATGGAAGAGGTATTTTTATCAATTTTTTAATCAAGGTTTAGGTAGATAATTTAAGTATATCAAATAAGTATTGAAATTTAAATTTTTATCGTAAAATTCAAACTTTAGAAGCAAAACAAGCTTTAAATGAGATGCATAATAGAAAAGCCGTTGGACCAGATGATATTCCGATAGAGTTGTGGAAGTGCCTAGGAAAATAAGATATTGAATGACTTACAAAATTATGTAACATGATATTGAAAATTAAAAAAAATGTCTGATCAATGGAAGGTAAGTATTTTAGTTCCCTTATGTAAGAACAAGGGAGATATACAAAATTGTGCAAACTATAGGGGTATTAAACTAATGAGTCATACCATGAAATATGAAGGGAAAAAAAAAACTTAAGGAGACCACGGCGATCGAAACTTAATTTGGGTTCATGCCTAGAAGGTCAACAATAGAAGCTATACAACTTCTTATATAACTAATTGAAAAATATCGGGAGCAAAAATAAGATCTACACATGATATTCATGGACTTAGAAACAACTTTTGTTAGAGTCTCAAGAGAAATTATAAAGAATATTCTAGAAAAGAGAGGTGTTAGCATAACATATATTAAACTAATTAAGAATATGTATGAGGATGTAACGACTAGTGTAAATACTTCACGGAGTAAGTAATGCATTTCAAATAAAGATAGAGTTACATCAAAGATCAACTTAAGTCCTTATCTTTTTACACTAACTATAGACAAACTTATTGCACACATTCAAGACACAGTTCCGCGGTGCATTTTTTTTTTTTGCAAATATTGTTTAGGTAGATGAAACACGTGAAGGAGTAAATATTAAACTAGAATCTTGGCGAGAAACACTAAAAGAGAAAGATTTTAAGTTTAGTAGAATAAAAATAAAATATATGAAATTTAAGTTTAACAATATTAGACGTAATAAAACAATTATTAAGATAGAAGATAATGAGTTGCCTAGAATTGAGAGTTTTAAATATCTAGGATCATTTTTGCAAAACGAAGGAGAGATTGAGAGAGATATCTTACCTAAAATATAAGCAGGATGGTTGAAATAGAGGAGAGTGTTGGATTTTTTATGTGATCGTAAAATACCTCTAAAATTTAAAGGAAAATTCTACAAAATTGTAGTTAGACCAGCTATGTTATATGGAGTTGAATGTTGGGTTATAACTCGAGCACATGAGCAGAAGATGAGAGTTGCAGAGATGAGAATATTAAGGTGGATGTGTGGACATACGAGGGACAAAATAAAAAATGAGAGAATTAGAGAGAAAGTCAGAGCTGCATCTATTGAGGAAAAATTCAAAGAGATATGTTTAAGATGGTACGAGCATGCACTTAGACATCAATAAATACTCCAGTTAGGCGGTGTGAAATTATGACAAACACGTATATTAAACGAAGAAGACGACAAAAAAAAACTTGGTTAACAACAATAAAATAAGATAAAATTTATTAAGTATAGATGATGATATAATAGGAGATAGAGCTCAATGACATAAAATAATCTATATAGCCGACCCCACCTAGTGGGATAAAGCTTGGTTATTGTTGTTTTTGTATTTCACTTTCCCATAATATTCAACCTTAATAGAATCTCAAAGTTTTTGTGTCCAACTTACAGTTTGTGGTTCTTCTTAATGAGATACCATCAAAGGAGGGTCAATGTTTTGTTACGTACTGTTTAGTGTCATAAGAATAAGGTGTAATAGACTAGTTGTAACTGAGCAGGTCATTATCATTGCCATTGCGAGTTTGAACCATTTGAGATCAACCACATGGATTTCTCTCTCCACTGAATTATATGCAAGACAGATGTTCATACCGTTTTAAACTATTTGGAGCTGCACCTAATTACTACCTCATAGTAACTGATTGGATGTAACTATAATTATGTGTGCATGACCAAGCCCCACCCCATTCCTGTTTGGTCAGTTTGTGTCTGTAATGCACTTTGTTTTTGATTGAGCCTTGTTATGTCAGTCAATTTTATATAGAGGTTATCTTATTTGGATGTTGTGAACTGTACAGTTGGAGTTTTAGGGAGTTATATGTTCAGCTATGTTGAGGCGTGGAATCTGATCGATGTACTATGCAATAAGATGAACTACATAAGGGTTCATGGGAGATCCTGATGAGCTTACCTAGGGTGCTATGTCAGTGTAACCCTACTAGGATTGTGTGGGAGCAATGCCCTCAACTTGAGGCTATTTCTATAACTTGCCGACTTCTAGACTTACCAACCTGACCAAGCATTCTCGACTTGGTGCTATCATTAGCTTGTTAAACCTGGCAATTTCTTGATTTGTATTGATGCATTTTTAGATAGCAATTCAGACAAGTAATTGCCTTTGTTTTTCCAATTTGAGGGACTGAACTGGCTGAACGATTCTCAACTTTGGAATTTAGGACTTGCAAACTGGCGTTATGTTGACTCGGAAAATACTGGATATGTTTCATATGCATGTTCTACTCTCCATAAAATGAGGGGTAAACTTTCACATATATGCATATCACAACACATAGTGGAGGCAAGATATCCCTAGTGATGGATATGTTTGAGGGCAATATAACTTAATTCTCTTTCTCTGACCTGAACACAGGCATACTTTCTGGATCATGTATAATTCTGAGTGTTTTGCTTGATCTTGTTTTTCTCTTGTACCATTCTCCTCTCTGTGTTCCTTGTGATTTTTGTCTATTAAGTGGTTTTTGTGTTATTATCAACCAGTGATAGGTAATATTTCATCTGTTAGAAATCGGTATTGAAAAGTACCACAATCCTAACATATCACATCCAAAGCTATACTAGGGTCCAAACAAGGTAGTGTGATTCCCTTACAAGTTTATTTCCAGTTTGTGTCAATTAGTGCAAGTAGACACAGTCATGGATATTAGTTAATCCATGTGCATGCAACAATTTACATGTCTCATATCTGTGTAGTATACGGCATAACAAATTGCATGTCTCATATCTGTCTACAGCATAACAGGTTGCATGTCCCATATGCGACATAATAATATAATATTACTGTCTGTGACGTTTGTGAGTGCCAATAATCCAAGTTCTTTTTCAACTTTGCAATCTATTTCATGTGGTTTGGCATTCTCATATGCTAGCTTGTCTGTTGTGTAAAACACCTCTTATTCAGAAAGAAGTGCACCCATCCCTTATTTGCACTTAAAAGGTGTGATAGACTTTCCAGGGCTCGACCATGTTATCATAGGTCGGTAACACTTCGAAATAGATAAAAAGAGCTGGCTAATGGCAGAACAATGGTCTCATTAATGAATCAAGCAGATTAGTTTGACAAGTCACTGAACTGGGCATATTTACATACCTATATATAAAGTTTCAGACCCTTATGTGATTATGTCCATTTTTAGTAAGACATTTTATATCATTGGTCTAAGGTCAATAATTTGATAACATTATGAGATGTATTGAAATGTGTTTGTCCTACTGAAGGGGTCCGAACTTCATAGTGTGATTTTGACCTTGTATTGATCAGGTTCAGGTTGGCTATGTTGGGTTGGGTGTCAATCATGCCTTTGAAATTTGCTTAAATCCAAATCTATAATGGAAGCTGAATGAGTCTATATGTATAATTTCATCCTTCTATGAGGTCCTATATGCAAGATTGTTGGCTGTTATTGCAAAATATTATCTTTTAAATCGATAAGAGGATGATTATTATCATCATCGTTCAATTCTCTAGATAATCATTTTTGATACTGTATTTTGCAGATGAAACTGGTAGTCTATTTTTTGTGACTGCTTTACAGTTTCTAAGATGTTCAAGAGACCCTTATCAATTTATGTCTTCACTTGTTAGAATTTTAATACTAATAATTTTTTATCGTTTTCTTTGTGGCTAGGACTGATAACTCAATAAAGAATCACTGGCATAGTTCGTTAAAGAAAAAGTTAGATTTCTTTTTGGCTACTGGCAAGCTTCCACCTGTTCCTGTGGATGGTTCAAAGGATATGAGAAGCCTTGACAGCAGACAATCGCTTCAGTGTTCTAGTGATGGATCGGACATAAATGCCAGAGCGTTTTCTGAATCAGCCAGTTCCATGGACATTGATCTCCCTTCTAGACAAGGGTTGGAAGACCAAAAACACAGGTTAGAATCATCAACAGTTGAGTCTAAGATGGAAGCTATAAACAACTTTATTGTGAGAAGAATTCATGATCCCATTGTTGAGTTCAGCACTCATACAGAATCATCAACAATTGAGCCTAAGAATGAAGCTGTTAACAACTTAATTGTGAGAATAATACATGATCCTGCTGTAGAGTCCAGCACTCATACTCTCACACCTGATATCTGTACTAGATCTGATCCTGGGACAGAATTGGTAGAATGTAGTAACACTATCGACAAGGATCATAATGCTGAATCAAAATTGGAAGCTTTAGCTAATCCAAATGTAATTCACAGTCCCTCTGTACATTGCATTAAAGATATACCAACCGTTGATGTCTCAACTAGATCTCCAGAAAATGAAGTCACAGACTGTAGAAACACTGATGAGGATAGTCTACTGAATTGTGTATCTGAGCCAATGCACCAGGAAACTCCTCTTGGTTCTCTCTATTATAAGCCACCTCAGGTAGAAGATATTTGTCTTTCTGAAAATTATACAGTCATAATCACATCTACAAATATGCAGCAATCATGTGGGTCATGTGTTGTGATATCACCTGAAGGCTACCTCACTCCTTCCTCGGTAACGGCAAATGGTCCTGTTCAAGATGTTCATTCCATCTTAAAAAATGCAGCTAGAAGTTTCCCAAACACTCCGTCCATATTCTGCAGAGAAAAAAAGATGGCAGAAACAATTCTTGATTATGATGCTAGTACTTCGGGGGTAAAGTCTGCAAAACTTTTGGACAATTGTGCTTCTACTGGAGAAGGAAAAAATATACATAATTTGGAGACAATTGACAATTCAAAGTTCAGATCAAATCCTTGTGACAAAGGAGACTTATCATACAACAGGAAGAACTTTGATGTTTCTCCCCCATACAGGTCTAGATTCAAAAGAACTGCAACTATCAAATCTGTGGAGAAGCAGCTTGATTTTTCAGAAAATGATTCTAATGGGAAAACAAAACCCCTTATATTGGACGTGGACACTTAAACTATACCTAATTCAATTACCATATTTAGAAGCAAACAGGATGGTAGACTCTGAACCTTTGTAAATCTATAATATCAAATTGGTTAATGACCTGATCTACAACTTGTGAGTATCTTGGGAACTTTAATTTACTTCAATTGCTTCAAAGTTTTTGAGACTATATAGACAGCTCGATGGAGATTTCACATGATAGTTTTTTATTACCATTTATTTATTGACTTCGTGTTATACAAAACTCAAAGCAAGTCACTTGAATTTTCAGGAGTTAGCTTGATTCACAGATTGTAACTACTATTTACAGTTTCATAGGCTATAATCTCCATTCTTCATGCTGTTTTACGTTACCAATATTATTAGTTCCTTGCCTGCCTTCTCATTCAAGTGATTATGCTACTATTCTGTTTCTCTTGTCTTATTAGGTTTGAGGTTTTCATAGACCTGAATGACTCAAGTCTTAAAGATATGATCCGTCTCTCCCTGTAAATTCAAATTGAACCTGAATGAATGCTGGTCTCTCTTAATATGCATTGATTGAAGAAACAGTGATATTATACAAGGATTTGTTCATTGATTGGAAGAAACAGTGATATTGTACAAGGATTTGTTCATTTGAATGTGCATATTTACAGAAAATTTTCTCAGTTGAATATCAAAAAGACATTCAACCATCGAAAGTACTTATCTGTACATAAAAAACCCTTGTCATTCCATCAGTATTTAGATTTGTGAGGTGAGAAAATGATCCTGCTTGATAACCTTAATTCTATGAAGTGGTTACACAAGAGTAAGCATTCAATTTGTTTGAGACTCCAAAGGGTTGAAGAACTCAGACCAGGGATTTATATCATAATAACGCTTCCTTATTATTATTTCAAGCCATTCCAGCATGTGTATCAAACTAAACTCAGGTAAGTAATATTTGACAGTGTACGTTGCACACCATCTAGAAATGGTATCCATTTAAATTGAAGTTGGATAAACATGGTTTTTAAACTCGTATTAAGTTTCACTTGAAGTCTCAATCCTATCTTTTGTTTAAAATTAGTTCTTATGTCTATTTTTCTTTTCAATTTTGCCTCATTTGAATCACTCAACAATATGGTAGTATTTATTGAGGAAGAGCAACTCGAAGTCATTAATTCTCTTATTATTTCTTATCAATTAATGCATGACTCTTTTTCTGTCGTCTTATTCTTGAGTTAATCGTCACATGGTAAACTGAGGGTTGCAATAGTATGCATTAAAAAAATAATTAGTGTCAACTTTGAAAATTAAAGTAGCTAAACCATTTGTTAGCTTACTGTAAACAATAGTAAATCTTTGGCGTGCCATGAGCATATGGCATGGATCCTCGATGTTTGGTTGGTCTTTATTATCGTCAACTACTTCGACTGAATTTTGTATGGCGAATTGACTTAGGGAGTGTATCATGTACCATCATTTTATATAAACGATTAGAGCATAATATTAGAAGAATCTACTTCATATGAGATTCAAGCATCTATTTAAGTGATATTATCTATTAATAATTACTCGGCGCTAAATGTCAGTGTCAATAAGTGAGCTAGAGCAATCTGGAGCCCGACAAAAAATGATGCCCATCTTTCCTTCTGCCCACATAGGAAACAGTATTGATTAACTGGACAAGGCCCTTCAACAACATGATCACTGAGACATTGGCGACAGTGATGCCTGTCAATGTCATCTTAAATGCAAACATTCATGCCCAGAACATGATCATTAGGACACTGATGCCAATCTTTAAGCAAACTGAAGGGCCAGTGCTCTTCCATTCCATGAGGAAGGCAACTAGACAAGGCACACCATTTCTTTTATACTATTGGAGAATGAAGCAGCTGCTATGGTCCATATCACAATAGAATGTTCACCGCTAATGGATGCAGAAACACAGCAATCCAACAGTCACACTTTGTGAAGGACAAATCAGATACACTAATCGGTAACTGCGGGCTACAAGACTTCAATTTGCTCTGCGGCCACTTCAGCCACCACTACCATATCTACCATTCTATATGTTCCTGTAATTCCAAATGCTTAGCAAAATAGGGACACAACACAAGCACAACACCAATTTCAGGCGAAAAAACTAGTTGGCGTCAATCACACACACTCTTTTGGAGCAGAAGAGACGGGCAGGAAAGGCGAGCTCATACGCGGAAGTTCTTGCCCGCGAAGGTCTGGCCGAACTGCCAGTTGGAGGGGACGATGTTCCAGGAGGTGGAGGTGCGGTGGTCGCTGCCGGTGACGCGGAATGAAAGGGACTGGCCGACGAGGACAGCGTTGGACTGCCAATTCTGGCCCCAGTTGCGAGACATGGGCATCCACCCCGTTCGGGAGCCCTTCACACTGGCGCGGACGATGTCGCCTGCGCCGGCCACGTTGGTGATGAGCACCAGGTTGAAGTACGTGTGGCCGTTGATGGTGAAACGAATCCCTCCGAACTTCTTGCAGGGAATCCTGCGAACAGAAAATGGTCCCAAGCAAAATGATGAAACACCGAGATTCAGGAATAGAACAGAAGGGTGGATATCGTCTATAGGGATTTGATTTTTGTTCTGCCATTGATCAGAGATGGGAACTTTGAGTGCATAAAATTGTGTTTTTTTAAAAAAAAAAAATCTTTTGTGCCTTGCTTCGTGACAGAATCACATAGTCAGGGAAGGCGACTATATGCAGATATTTTAAGGTTACGAGCCAGTACCCTTCAAAGAAGATTAACGAAAGAGAAGGGATCAAGGGAATTACCTTCTATACGAAACAGGAACGATCCCGGCGCGGTATTCGGCGATCTTGAGGAACATGGGCATGGCGAGATCAAAATGTGGGCGGGGCGGGTTGCACCACCCGCCGTTGTCCGAGGGTAGCGCGTAATTTGGCGGGCAGAAGTTGGTGGCGGTGATGAAGATGGAGGGGCTCCCGGAGTGGCACCACTGCGGGTCGTCCGCGCACTTGATCTCGAAGCACGCCCCGCAGCTCTGCCCCTGGTTGAACAGCGCCGTGCTGAGCGCAGCGTTCTCCACCCCATAACCCTGGCTGTAGAGATTCCCGTACCCGCACGCCCCTCCTACGCCACCGCCACCACCCAAGTCAAGTCAAATCTAAGCAATCCCCCACTATAACCGTCAGAAGAACACGAGCATAGAGCAATGTGGGTTACCCATAGTGCCGGAGGCGTCGCTGCCGCCGTAGAAGGTAGCGTGGGCGCCCTGCCACTGGCCGCCAGTGTAGATGCCAGGAATGCGGGCGGAAGCCGGCGCCAGAATGGCGAGGAGAGCGAGGAAGGAGAGTAATGCCATCGCCGACTCGCTCGCCCGATCGCACTCTAGGGTTTGCAAGCTGGTGGTGGAGAAGAGGCGGAAAGCAGAGCTATTTATGGGCACGAGGGGGCCGGGAAGCGTGAGCGCGAGCGAGATAATGCCAAACAAGGGCAGTTGGCGTAATTAAAGAAAAAGGCACCGTGAGAGTACGGCAGGATGGAGTAGAGTTGGAGGAAAGTGCTCGCGCCAATAACGAATCGCTGCCCGTCCGATGGTCGACCAACGGCCACGATTCGTTTCGCTGGCCCTCTCCGTGCCCCCGCCTCTTAACGGCTCCCGTCCATTTGCGCGCTGGTACGACCACCCGCCGTCCGGTCCGGGTTGCGCCGATCGAACCTCCACCCCTTGTTTTCGCATTACCCGTATTCCTACTGCATAATTCAGTAGGGCCCGCAGGAATACACGCAAGGTAAGGCTGAGAGTAGGCACACTGGGTGGACCTCCAAAATCGCAGAACTAGTTCGTGATTCGTGCATGTGAACGTACGGACCGGATCACTTCGTGGTTTGATCTCCAGACAACAAAAGCGTAATTTCCTCTTTGATGAGAGATTTGTGGCTCGCATAGAGAGGGAACATGCGGCCAACTTCGAAGATAAGAGCAATTTTATTACGTTGCCGATTGACACTTTTTTTATCCGCATAATTCATACCTTTGTCTCTGGAGACTCTCTTATCTCGCCGTCACATCCTGACTTCGAATTTCGAACTGTGGAAAGCTTTTTCGTTTCAAACCGAAACAGACTCATTCATTTCGGTACCAAAAATGGGGGAAAAGAAAACGGAAGAAGGCGGAGAGAGTAAGGTGGAGTGAGTAAAGTGGAGGAATTAATGTGTGTGTTTGTGTGTGAGTAATGGCGTACGGCGTATCCAAATGTATGGTGCCTGCGTCCCCATGCACGTACATATGTGTATATGCGTACGCGCTCTGGCTTCGAAGTTGGTGCGGGCAACGCAGTGGGCATTTAATAAATTTTGAATTTATTGGGGGTTAAATATTAATGTGGCGTTATGTTAGCATGTGGAGGTTGCACCGAACACGCCGTGTTTTATGACTCTTGTTGCTCCGGCGACGTGGGCGGTCGAGTCGCAGCGTTCTTTCACAACCGTCGATTTATTATTTATTAATTAAAATATTTTCATATAAATTAACAGGGTAAAATTTTAATAAGTTCCTTTTTAAAAAAAGATCTATACGGTGTTTTTTTTTAATGATTTACAGTCAGTAAAAAAGCATTTTAAAGAGCTACTTAGAAAATTTACAAATCTATCAGATTTATTGTTTATCTTTTGATAAACAATAAATTGGCTCGTTGGCTGATCTCAAATACTCATCATGGTTTCTTAGTCCTCTCATCTACCAATCTCGAGCATGCTTGCTGTTGGCTTCATCATCTTCATCATGCTGTCAACCAAGCAATTATCATGTTCAGTAATGATTCTAAACTCTCTCTCTC
>JBAMIB010013104.1:0-16896 GCA_037177415.1 Kaempferia rotunda
GTGCGCCCATTTAGAGGAAAAATTCCTATAAATATACCCTAGCTGGGATCAAACCATGGATGTTTAAATAATAACTTAGCGCCCTTCTACTGTATCATAGTCCCAAGGGCAATCCTAAAGCTCTAGAGATAATAAGTTAGGTGGTATATGATGAGAAATTATAAGTTGATGAAATAAGTCAATAAAGAGAAAAAGGAAGAAATAATAAAAATAATTAATCAGATTAGATAATATAAAATCTAAAATTACAAATCTGTTCCAGATAATATAAAATATAAAATGACAAATCTGTTCCAATAAAAATTTCCTACTGATCGTCAAAATTAAAAAGGTAATAGACAAGTGATGTGGTGGAGGGCTAAAAATTTTGAAGATTTCAAAATAATAAGGAGAATTTGCATCATTTTTATCCACCCCATCAACTCAGAGTTTAAATTTAAAATTGACCCAGTAATAAATCAAAATCGATCAACAGTAGATTTGAGTGAGGGTGGCTGTTTTATTTTACAAGATAACTAATGGGTGAAGCATTCTTTCAATAATTAAACAAATTCAATATGATGATTCCAAAAAAATACCTCCTAATTTTAGTCCTTGTTTATATACATATGCTTCCAATGTTTCCTTTAAAAAATTAATTCTTCACAGTTGTATTTGACTAAAGATTTGGTTCGATCGATTATCCATAGAAAAATTAATATTAAAGTTCAACAAAACATTATTCAATCAATTGACCAAGATTATCCAATGTCTAAGTGGCAACACAATGTAAGCGAGCCGACTAAGCACAAACATCTCCGGTTTAGTTTTAATTTCTCCGATTTATGCTGTGTTTACTTTAAAGCATGAATAAAAAAGAAAAAAAATTTAGAGTGAAAATTATTCTACGAGGAAAATAAGGGAAGGGAAGGGAAGAGAAAGAGTAAATAAATCTCTTTTTTTTGTGTGTTTATTTATTTTGATCGTGATTATATACGACGTAATTTTATAAATAAAAATGATATATGTGTCATTTTCTAAGTATATGATATAATTTTATATGTTAATTTTTTAATATATATTGTAATTTTATAGATGAAACGTTTTTTATTCTCTATTTTCTATCAATTTGGAGGAGATTAATTTTAACTCTAAAATTATCCATAAATGGATTACCTTTATCTTTGAAAATATTAGGTGGACTGATGCAACCGGTTTAACCGGCTGAGACATCAAATCAACGAGCGTTATGTAGAAAATAGCGCTCCGTTACGTTACGATCCCGATGTATTGCATGTGACTTCACGCAACACGATTGGCCGCATCCAACTTGTATACGCTTCCTCAGCATGCTGCCAATTGTTGGCACCCCACCCGCCTCATCTCGGATCCCGTCCAAGCAACCGTTTTATCGAGTGGAAGGCCACGTGTAAGAATGAGGATCCACTTGCATTTTGCTCTGATCTATTGGTGCCGACCGACTCCGCTTAACAGGGAAACCAGGAATATCCTCAACCCTATTTCTACGCGCCTCCCGTGGCTCGCATTTCACTTCGCCTAAAAAATCTCTCCTTGGCTCCTCTTCTTGTTCTCCTTCTTCGCCTACAAAATCTCTCCTTGGCTCCTCTTTTTTTTTCTCCTACTTCGTCCCTATCTATGCTCAATCATCATCGCTAGATGGCGCTTGTTCACTGGAAGCCCGTTCTCCACCGGCCTCTTCAGGAGGCCCCCGGAGTAATCCCCCGCTGGAAGCGGCGATCGTTTCTCGGGCGCCAGATTTGCCGACCGAGACCCGTCTTCCGATCTATCTGTTGCATCAAGTACTCCAAGGATGATCGGAAGCGGACTCGCCCAATCGTCAGCTCCGGCGTCACCCAGACGCCCTCCCTCGCTGACGTCGATGATGCCAAATTATTGTTCACGGAGACCTTCCCCTTAAAGCGTCCACAGACGGTTAGTTTGATTTAATCCTCTCTGGCAAAGGATGATTTTTTCCATTTGTTTGGCTTTCCTCGTGTGTTGAACTTTTAGTACCTTTTTGATGATAGGAGGAGGGGAAAATAATAGTGAGATTGGATCCGGTAGTGGCAGACGGGAATGCGTCCAAATGGAGGTTGAATGTCGGTTGTAATTTGGAAGGGAAGTGGATTCTACACTGGGGAGTAAGCTATTGCGATGATCTTGGAAGGCAAGCTTTTCACAATTAATTTTTTAAGCGTTTCTTTTTTTGCTAGTCTCTTGCCTTTTCTATGGACTTCCTTGTTTCTTCTTTCTATTTAAAGTACTGATTTTTCTTCAGTCGCACACAAAGGAACGATTTTCTTTTATGCGCTTCAAATAACCTTTGTCCATGGTTAAGTTAAAAACCTACGGTTTCTGAGTTGGCTTTATTTAATTATGGAGTTACACTGCTAGTCTGCTTCCACTGTTTAATCAAATCATCTGACAACGAGGAATTGACATCTCTCCTAACCCTGCTTTACTATTTGAGTGCTGCATCTTTTAACTTTTTATTATTTTGCAATTTCAGAATTTTCCATTGGACATCTTCTAACTTTCGGCGTCTTTTTGTTGTTTTGCAATTTCAGACTTTTTCACTGGATATTTTCTAACTTTAGGCATTCGGTTTTCAAAATTTTGTTAAAGCACACATACCTGTGATAACACAGCTTAACAGCTTTATAATCCGTCTTGAACTGTTGTTTCCTTTTTGAACACATCAACTGGAATTTGGACTAACGGTTTGATCAAAGATTGTTACTGTGATCTGTGTGCATATTTAATTGTAGCGTGCTATGCACAAAAAGATAGTTTTGCAGCAGGATATGATTTTACTTCTGCATATTTGCAGTGAATGGGACCAACCTCCTCCTGAAATGAGACCGCCTGATTCTGTTCTGATTAAGGTATCTCTTTTCTTAACTTCACGGCCCCTCCTTATCTACTTGAATATTCTGATGGAGTTAACAGCATTGGCTATTACCAGGATTATGCAATTGAAACCCCTTTAAAGAAAGGAACATTTTTGTCGGAAGGACATATAATCCATGAAGCACAGATTGATTTTGATAGCAATATCCCAATTTCAGCTATTCATTTTGTTTTAAAGGTACGACATGCTTGCACAGCAAAGTTGCACATCTAACTTTCCAGATTAAAAATTAGATGAGTGCATCAGATGTACAGTAGATGTCCTGTTGAAACTCGGAAGTTTCATCAGTAATTTTTGCTATGTTCTTATATTGTTAGTTCTGAGGTACTTTGTAAATGTCTATGTGAACTGACAGGAAGAAGAAACAGGGGCATGGTTTCAACACAAGGGGAGGGATTTCAGAATTTCATTCACAGATTCTAGTAATGAGGTCAACACCATAGATGGAAGCCGAGGCTTCAGTATATGGCCAGGTGGCAATACTTATTACCTGTCAATATATATCTTGTAGAGCTGCTACTTAACTCTTTTCTAGGAAAATTCTATTTTAATGTCTAAGGCATAGAGATAGGGCCATTAGTATGCTAAAACTCTAATAATATTCATATTTGTTTAAGCAAAGTTTTATCATCCTACATACATTATCGCTCTGAATGGCACTTAAGTTCTTTTGCGAGTCAACCTATGGCAAAGAAGCAGCTGTAAATTCTTCAAAAGCTTCTCATAATCATCATAATACTATGCAGAAGCTCAAAGAAATTCCTATCTCCCATTTAATTGAACCCATAACTTTCATTTAGTGGCTTCTCATAATCATCATAATACAATGCTGAAGCTCGAAGAAATTCTTATCTCCCATTTAATTGAACCCATAACTTTCATTTAGTGGCTTCTCATAATCATCATAATACTATGTAGAAATCCCTATGGGTTAGCGCAGTTGGCATCTGCATGGGTGTTTGTTCCAATAGGTCTTGGGGTTGTGCAAAATGCCTTGTTGGGTGCGTGATCTTTCCAGTGCAAAGGGCCGTTATGCTAGGGCAAAATACTCCCTCGTGATATACCTGCCTGTATCTTACTGTGGGACAAACGATACTAGACACACACACATAATACTATGCAAAAACTTGAAGAAATTCCTGTCACCCATCTAATTGAACCCATAACTTTTATTTAGTGTCCAGAGAGGCAGCATCATTTTGCTCATCCATTGCATCAAACAATTAGTATATGTAATGTGGTGAGTAACAATATCTGTTTTCAGGACATTCATGGCATTTTCTTAGGAAAATTTATTATTCTCTTTCATTGTTACCTACTGTTGTATAGAAAGTGCTGTATGATTTATTGGTAATTTTACATTGTAGTACGTGGTCTGGTCACATTTTTTTTGGTCTGATCCAACTGTTTTTCCACGCATAAAGAGAGTGTACTGACTGTTAAGAAAACAAACACAGGGAGATCAATCAAGGACTTCTCTCTTAGGAGTGCTTGGGTATTTGCACGAGGTACTTATACCACAAGATTATTATGACTACGATATGTAATTATAGCAGGTTCCTATTTTTAGGTGAAGCTTCAAGGACATGAGGGGACTCTTCAACATTGGTTTCATTCAGATTTATGTTGTCTCATTCAGTTGTATATTGGGATATGGTAAAACATGGTAAAGACATTTATGGTAAAACATTGTAAAGCCATTTATCTGTACTACATGGTTTCTCAAATGTCTATGTTGGTTTGCCAGAGTCTCATGTGGCTATTACTACTATTTGATTGGGAAAAACAAGAATAATGAATGCACCAATCACTGTTGAAATGATTCAACAGCCAATTTGCATTTTCTTTACTTAATTTTCAATGCAGATACATCGATAAGATATCTGCTTCCCTGGTCTTAGTTACCTTATGACACTCTATGGAATTTATATTATGGTATTATTGATAATTGTTTGTTTCTTCCTATTTCTTATTGATGTGTTCAGCATATGCAACTCCATTTTTAATCTGTTCCGCTTCTAAGATTGCTTACTCATTTACTTTGAGCAGGATGATGCTGAACAGTTATTCTGTTTGCTAAATGGCAATGTAACTTTTTTTTTTTCTGTTTTCAGGGGCTCTTAACCAGATACCTGGCATGCTGTTGAAAGCTGAAGGGTCCACTTCCAAGCAAAAAGATTCTAAAGATAATAAAATCTTGAAGCAGAATAGGATTATTGCTCGGTTTAATGAAGAATTTCCCATCTTAAAGGAAGAGTTTGTTACCAATTTTATGACAGTCTCTGTGACGAGAAGTGAGGACACACATCAAAAATTTGTACAATTTGACACAGATCTACCTGGTGATGTTGTTGTTCATTGGGGTGTCTGTAAGGCGGATGGAACAAAATGGGAAATTCCGTCTACACCACATCCACCAAGAACTAAAATATTTCGGCATAAGGCTCTTCAAACTGTGTTGCAGGTAAACATAGGTCCTTTGATGTTTACTAAAATCAGATAGACTTTTTTTTATGATTTCTATTCTAATATTATATTTGTTATTCAGAGATAATTGATGCACATTTAACCTATGGATTTTTTATTCTATGAATTGAGAGTTTATAGTATTATCACCATTTTGATTGCTTGATTCCTTTAGCTTGAAAAGAGATTTAAGATTGCTCATGAAATCTAGCTCTGTTTTTTTGCTTCATTGCATTGATGTCACTTGTGATGCCAAATGCACAACAGAGAATTACAATCAAGAGTATGCTTTTACTGTTGTTTCCCACTCTTGCACATAGGATTTATTGTTTCTAGATCATGCTCCCTTCAATTAGGTAACTTAACTGTCTCGTAAATATGTACATTATTTTTTACATTGTCACAATCATACTTTTATCCACACTTTGTCTAATGATCCATTTAATTTTATTTTCACATATTAGCGAGCATAACATATTTTTTTTGTACACTAGACTCAGAAACACTATCATTTATCTTGCAGCCAAAAGCAGATGGTCAAGGTAATTGGGGATTATTTCCAATTGATGAAGAAACTTCTGCTGTAGTTTTCGTGCTGAAGCTTAATGAATTCACCTGGTTGAATAACATGGGAGCTGATTTTTTTGTCCCTATTGGAAATGTGATTAATTCATTTGCTGAATTTGGTAGTGCAATAGGGACTGAGACTACTGAACTAGTAAATGATAGTTCAGGGCAAGCTCAAGTCACTGCAGATAAAGATAATTCTGTTACTTATAGTGAAGAAATTATCAAGGGACTAAAGAATTTAGTAAGTGATATATCATCAGAAAGAAGTAAAGGAACAAAGAGTAAGGAAGCACAAGAAAGCATTCTACAAGAAATTGAGAAATTGGCTGCAGAAGCTTACAGTATCTTCCGGAGCTCTATCCCAAGTTATGCAGAGCCTGCTACTGATTCTGTTCTGTTGAAGCCTGCTGTAGAATTGACTTCGGGGACAGGCTCTGGGTATGAAATTCTGTGTCAAGGATTCAACTGGGAGTCTCACAGATCAGGAAAATGGTATGCTGAGCTTAGTGACAAGACTGTGGAGTTGTCTTCACTAGGTTTTACAGTAGTCTGGCTACCACCACCTACAGAGTCTGTTTCTCCTGAAGGCTACATGCCTAAGGATTTATATAATTTAGATTCCAGGTACAAATTAAACTCTAAGCTAAGTGTAGTCAGATATGATTGAAGAGATGAGCGGTAAGGAGAGGCCAAAGAAGATTTTAATTAGCATATTTAATAGTGATTTGGATGACCTGACTATCACTGGTGATATTAGCTTACATTGTGCCCAATGAATGGATAAGATCTATGCAACCAACCTTAGATATTTAGGACACAGGTTGTTGTATTGTTAGCTTTGTTTGTTATTGTTTCTGTTAAATTCCAGGTATAATATATTCCAGGGAAAGATGCTTTTCGTGTTATAGTTGAAATGAAATGTTCTCGGTGAACTCACTTAGGTTGGTTGGGTGGGTAGTGGTAGTTTGATAAATGGAATATTAGTAGATATAGGGTTTTTGCTTTCATACGAGAATGAACAATTTTCACTTAATTGAATAACATAGACTTGTTTTATCATGGATGATTTATCTGGAACTAGAATTTTTTATTTGTGAGCATGATACATGAAATAATGAAATAATATTTCAGAATACAAAATAGAGATGTTGAACCATTAGCAAATGATCATTCCCAAATTCAAGTTCTGAGTAAACAACAAAATACTGTCAAACATAGGCCTTGTTTTGTCATTTGTGTTGTACATACCAGATAAAGAATGAGCATTACTGATAGTACACATACTGGAAACATCCAGATATGGAAACATTGACGAGCTGAAGCAACTTGTGAAGAGGTTCCATGAAGTTGGTGTCAAAGTTCTTGGTGATGTTGTCTTAAACCATCGATGTGCCCACTACCAGAATAAGAATGGAGTATGGAACATTTTCGGCGGCCGTTTGAATTGGGATGATCGGGCTGTTGTTGCTGATGATCCTCATTTCCAGGTAATTGCAGGTTGTGCTTATTGCTAAATAATTTTGGCAAGTGCCTATTTTTTACTGAAATCTACACATTGAACTTAATATGCTTTATAATGCTTGTTATGTTCACATTTTTCATTTGGAAGATGTGTTAGATTGTGCATCTAATTTTTGCATAGAAATGAATTTACACTTTAGAATATGTGACACTTTGGCAGATTCTCTCTTGTAATGTTGGCGTAGTAGAGTATTTACACTTTCGACTGTGATAGTTTGGTATGTTTTGTATGTTTGAAATGCTCATATTTGCTGTATAAACAATTCAGTTTCTTCGTAAAACCATTATTTTTTAACTTTAAACTCTGATTTCCATTTTCCCTCTTAATTCACTTGCATTTACAATTGTTTTTCCAATTATCAATCTGTAGTCTTCTAATATTTTGTGGTAAAGTTTCTTCTTCATCCACACAAATCTAGGGAACAAGTTCTCTTGTAGCCAATCATAAATACTTGCGGCATATAGCTTATTGTTGTCCGTTTTGTTGTAGCACACAGAACCAGGGTTGATGTAGAATTAAATTCATGCAGGATTTATTTCCAAAAAATTCCTTAATTAAAATACAGACAAGGATAGAAATAATTGTATTCATAAAAGTAGTCAATCAAACAATGTAATAAATCAACTAACAAAAAAAAAAAGGTACAAATGAGATTAAGTAAATTTCTACCAAAACTCTCTTATTATCTTAAATAGGACAACTACCAACTTGGGAACCATCTTTAAAAATGTATCTTCTAGAGAGATGTTGCCAAAACAATCTTTTAAAAACTATATTCCTAATTTGCATTATTCTCCTCTCCCAAGGAAAACTTGTCTCCATTCGAGTTGTCAACGTTTTTGATTAGGCTGTCCTTTCTAATGTGTTAGGAATAACAAAACTCCATTTGAATTTTGTTTTTCATGGAGCATAACATTCTTCTTTAGACATCTCTTCTAATGTGTGAAAAATCTATGTACTTTGTTTACATTGACCTTCTTACCTTACTTGGTGAGTCAACATCAGTTGGGGAGGTGTTTAGTGGAACCAAGCCCAGGGAAGGAGGCAAAGACACAATGGGTTTGAGAGCGGATGAGATTGATGGATCTTGAATGGGGAGGTTTTGTAGGCAATCAGATGGAAGGGATTTTGTGTTGAAGCGTAGGAGAAGGTGAAGTATCAAATATGGAATTAGAAATTATTAAGCTGCAACACCGAATTGTTGGAACACCAAAATTGAATGAAGCTCACACAGGGAAATTGATATCAAAATTAATAAAGATTAAACATGAAGAGTTTTATTATTTGAAATATGATAGTATATTGAATGGACTTAAAAATAAATTTAACAATAAGAATAGGAGCTTTGCACGCAGCTTTTGGTAAGCTTAAAATGGCAAACATCTTGCCCTGTTTTCCATTTATGTATCAATAATAATTATAGTTGATGGACTACAATTAATGGTTACAAAAAAATGTCATACATTCCACATTATTCATGACATCTTTCCTCTATTTCCAGGGTAGGGGAAACAAAAGCAGTGGAGATAGTTTTCACGCTGCACCAAATATTGACCACTCTCAAGCTTTTGTGAGGAATGATCTAAAGGAATGGCTTTGCTGGTTGAGGTTTGTTGATGTTTAATTTGATCTTCATACTTTGCTTGGTAATCCCCGCTACTACAGTTTATAGTGTTTGTCTATGCAAAATTTCCCCGTTCCTGCAATTTGATCTATAACAATTGCAAGTGAAATTAATGGACTGGTCCAGTCTTTCATTTTTCTTAAAAAAAAACAAATACTAACACCATTTCTATATCTTGTATGAGGTTCCAATTATTTCATTACCTAAATAAATATTTTGCAACTCAAGAAGCTTCATGTTTGCATTTCTATCTCTATCATTAAAATTAGACGGTATCAAATAACAGGGTAAAGGTTGCAAACATCACGTAAGCTAATTAAATGCCTAGATCATTTGGTGTTTTTTTAAATCAAAATCTGACTAAGAAGTGGAATAGACACATTGTTATGCATTGAATATTTAATAGTTCACTATTAAACAAGTCCCTAAATGGCATCATCTGATTTTGGTGAACCAAGGTACAGTTAGACACATTTTATGAGCCTTGACTTTGTTGATTATCTTGTATTTTTGTCCTGTATTCTTAGTTTAAAAATGACTAGTTTATTGTATATTGCACTTGGGAAGACCATTATTTGGGTTGATAATTTTCTCTTCCATCCTGTCATTTGGTGCTATTGTTTTAGATGGTTATATGGTATTTTATGTTGATGGAAGAGAAAATTATTGTTTTACCTGTTGATGCTTCTTTGACACAAGGAGACGGCCGGAACTTATCTTGCATTAGATTAATTAGTTCTTACTTTCTCATTCTGCTCTTTCTAAAACTGTCAGAAAAGAAGTTGGATATGATGGTTGGAGATTGGATTTTGTTCGTGGGTTTTGGGGTGGCTATGTTAAGGACTACATAGAAGCATCTAAACCTTATTTTGCTGTGGGCGAGTACTGGGACTCTCTAAGTTATACATATGGGGAGATGGACCACAATCAAGATGCTCATAGACAGAGAATAATTGACTGGATAAATGCTACAAATGGTACTGCAGGTGCCTTTGATGTCACAACAAAAGGAATACTTCACACGGTAAAATCACGTCTCTACTTTTTCAGAATTTTTTCTCCATTTTTCATTCCTTTCCACCATTCCCTTGTGTGACAATTTTATATCAATTTAGGTTCTCGTGTAACTTGATGAATGTAGATATTCTGAACAAATATGCACCTCGTGAAATATAGCAACTTAAACAAATAATATCTACCATTGTTGGTTATGCATGTTTGTTCCTGCATCAGCATCACATTTCATATTACAGCTTCCTGCTGCATTCCTCTCGAACGTGACAAAAGTTTGAGTTGCAACTTTGTTGATCCACACCTCCATACCTGTGTTTACATTACTGTTGAAGAAATTACACAATTCTAATGTTTTGCTTATAGGCTCTAGAGAGATGTGAGTACTGGCGATTGTGCGACGAAAATGGAAAACCACCTGGCGTTGTAGGTTGGTGGCCATCTCGCGCTGTTACTTTTATAGAAAACCATGACACGGGTTCCACTCAGGTATGAAGTTTGATCCAGTACTTCACATGGAATGTTATCTTATTTAATCTTGACATTGACTTTAATATTTAAATTACATTTGATAAATATTTTCAGATGTATGTTCACGTCTTGTGTTAACCATTACAAATTGCCAAGTCATTTGTACGTGGGTCAAATGGAATCATTATTATCCTTAGAACTTATCAATAAAGAGAAGAAATATAATCCTTCTATTCACATTCTCAATGTTTGTATCGAAAACCCAGTGACGGTTTGCTGCAATTCTTTCTCAGGGTCACTGGCGATTCCCTTCTGGAAAGGAGATGCAAGGATATGCTTACATACTCACGCATCCTGGCACACCAGCAGTCTTCTATGACCACATCTTCTCTCACTCCCAACATGAAATTTCTAAACTGATCTCAATTAGAAACCGAAACAAGATCAATTGCCGGAGTGTGGTATGTTTCACTCTCCATTCAAATACTGTTCTATTGCACTGTGTTGAGTATCCAACGAAGATTTAGATTCATTATAATGAAACTTAAATTGTGACTGGGTTTTTACATGTGGAGATGTGTCAGTACATGTTGATAACTAGATCTTGTTTTGTTCGCTTCACCTTTTACACATAGCATATTTGCTTGGCATTGACTCAGCTCAAGATTTCCAAAGCCGAGAGGGATGTCTACGCAGCTGTGACTGACGACAAGGTTGCAGTCAAAATTGGGCCTGGACATTATGAACCACCAAATAACAAGAGATGGAATGTTGCTGCTGAAGGTGTAAATTACAAAGTATGGGAGACATCATGAACTCTATAGCCGCCACCAGGTCTTCATGTGATTAGATTTGTTGGAGGTTTCAGAAAAAACATATTTTAGAAGAATACCTTGAAGAATCAATAGCACGAGATGTGGATCCTATTTTTTATCCCAGCACTCTGCAGAAAGTCGTATATTTTTTCCTTTTTCCCAAAATAAGAGAAAACACACACATCATTTTATAGAATTGTTCCTCGTCTTTGTACTATTTTTTTCCTTGCAAAGCAACAATGGCTTAAGGTTCTATTGTGTATGTAAAAAATTTTTATTGTGACTATTATTTTCATTACTGCCCTCTGTTTCTTGTGTCCTGTATAAGTCATTCTTCTTGATCAAAGAAAGACACGGCGTAGTGTTGAGGAATAAGAAAATAGGATTAAAAATGATAATAAAATAGTTTAAATAGATAGTATTTTATTTATATTGTAAAATGATACGTTTATTCATTTTCACAAATGTAAAACCCCAAAAGAAAAAAACCAATATTTTTATAGAAATCCTGAGTTTGATCCAGACTAAAAGAGTCAAGAAATTTAAGAAAATCCAAAATTTGATCCTGGTCGATCAAAAAGATTAAGATTGTAAGATTTATTTATTTATTTATTTATTTTTTTTTTTTTTTGATAAATTAGAACTCCAACTTGGATTCGACAATTTTTACATATAACAAATGAAGTCAAATTGAGACACTTTTTCTTTAATAATCTGAACATAAACATTTTTTGATGATCTAGCTTATGATTATGAATGTACCATGGCGAGAGTAATAGCTAGCTAGCTCATGGTTAATGTAGTTTCGGTTCTGTTGTTACAATTTTATAAAAATAGTTATTTACATTTTTTTTATTAGAAAAAAAACTAAAAACTCAAAATTTTCATATTTTCCCTTTTAAACAAACATATTTTAGTATCCTTCTTCCTCTTTTTCTCTCCCTCCTCAAGAAAATATAACGAAGTAAATTTTGCTAAAATCTCCAGAACTATAAGGTTTAGCAGGATGTAAGCTTATGAAATCACAGAATTTTGAACTCTCCCAACGAGCATCCAAATAAGTTCGAGGCAACAAATAAAGAGAAAACACAGTTTGGCATTACCTGTGCTCAGAACGAGTTTAAAACAGATAACAAAAAAGTCAAAAGGGTGATCACCATCTCAGTTTCTAATCACCCAAAAAGAATTTTATTATTACATGCCAAATTGCATTAGTGGAAAGCCAAAATGTACCCTGGAGTAGCAGCTAAAAACAATTTGCAAGCAAAAACTGAGAAAGTCACGATGAAAACATCATCATAAGTTCTCAAAACTCCATTCGGTGCATGGAACTTCATTGGAGCAGGCAGACCAAGAGTCCCCATGTCAAGGCTTGAGCACCAGGGCCAAGCCAACCTTCGAGCTCTTCTCGACGGCCTTGGTGTCCACCTCCCCGGAGATGGTTAGGAATGATTTTGGCCTCCATTCATGCTGAATGAGAGCGCTAGCCTTCCCGTCATTGTTGAATCGCGCCTTCACCAAGGTCAGAGGGTCCAAGGCATGCTGTGTCCCAAATGTGAGGGTGTTCTCATTAGTCGAAAAGCTGTGAGTGAACTCTGCACCAACTGCTGTGTTCGACAATGGACTGACCAAGTGGTAGTATGATGCGCTCAAGCTATCGCCCTTGTTGTTCCTGCATGCAGATCATGTCTCAAATCATGCTCAGATCAAAGCTTTATGACATCAAAAAAGTTGAAATTCTTTCAATGTCATATGAGCCTCAGCTCTGAGAAACTACTCACAAAGTCAATGCAGCAATAAGATCGGAATTGATTAAGCTTAACCCGGCATTGTACTTGGTGAAATTACCAGATGCTGTATCATATGCTACATCAGCACCAACAGCGAGAGTTTTAGTACCAATTACACTGGAGAGATTGACAACGGGATTGGCAGTCAATCCAATGCTGGCATTAACCCCAGTATAATCATGCAGATATTGAAGTTCGACCTGCAATGCAACCAAATGAAACTTGGTTGAAAAGGCAAATGCCAAGTGTGAAAATCAATTCAACGCTGCATACAAAGAGATAGAGGAGACATGTACCTTTCCAGACCTTTGATCTGGGACAACAAAACTAAAAATTGTCTTTAAACCAGGTACTGTGAATTCATCAACGGTAACTGTTGTTGTAACCTGACACAAATCGCAAAATAAGCACTAATGTCAAGCAGAAAGAGAAACTTCTCATTAGAAAGGATTCATAGAATTGCATAGCCAAGAAAAATGCCAAGAAAACAACTTAAATTAAAAGGAACAGACATTAACCGGTAAATGGCCAATTCTACACATTCTCAAAAGACAATCAACTGAAGGAAAACAGTAATAACTGATGAATTAAAGGAAAAATATGTCAGCAAGAAGTGTTACATTTGAGTCTGACTTTGCCTTCACATCAAACGTAATATTATTGTTCTTTAGCACAGACTGGATCTCCCCAAAAATCAAATCACTTTTCTTTGTTCCTGAAGCAGTGATTGCCTGTAACAAAATAGAAAAAAATTAGTTAGGAAACACAAGGAACACTAATAAAGTACAAAAAGAATCAGGGATCAGTACCCAAACAATTATCAAGAGAGGTTGTCCCATATATAGAAGATGTCATTGCTAGATGGTATCAAATATAATATTCTTAATGTTAGGTCAATCAGTCAAGAAATAATCAGTAGCATAAACATAATGGTTTCATCTCCCTTGGCAAAAAATCTCATATTTTCTGAAGATGGAAACCAAATTAAACATTTATGGACAAACTACTAATGTTATAACGCTTCCTTTTATTTTAATGTGTATATGTATGTCCTCCTCCATTCAAGAACCAAAAAGGTGCCTCACACAAAAATAGTAAACCTGTAATATGTGTATTAATATGAAGTGATGCACTATCATGAATTCAAAATAAAATTAAAATAAAAAATAAACTGAAGCACAAATCAAAAGGGTGCCCTTGATTTTCATTATTGTCAAAAGGTGCACTATATTGAAAAAAATATCACAACGACGTCCATTCTATTTTGCATCCCAATGACATACAAAATTGCTCCAAACAATTTTCGCTATTTTTTTTTTTGACCAAGTTGGATCAATTTTAACTAAGCTAGAATGGTTTTAACTAACGTTAGAGCAATTTTGACTACTATTAAAACACTTTTCACCAAAATTATTTAGAGTAGTTTTGCTCCATGTTGTATCAGTTTTGACTAAAATTGCCATAATAGTATTGGACTAAGGGTATCTTTGGGATGAAAAATAGGATGGGGTGCCCCTTTGATATTTTTTCAGCATGAAGCACTCTTTTGATGCTGACCCCACTTCGTAGGATAGGCTTGGTTGTTATTGGTATTGAAACGCTCTTTTGATGATAATGAAGATAAGGAGGGGTGCCCTTTTAATTTTTATACCTAAAATACGAACAAATTGCAAAATGAAACTTCCACACATGTTCCATTTTTAAAGCTTTATATTTGCAAAAAATAAAATAAATAGCAGCACAGAAGCACCGGCAGATTGTCCTAAGTACAAGACAATCATGTAGTGATTGAATCCATAAATCCAATAGAACGCTTCCATAAAGGAATTTTCCTGATTTTGGAAAACCTGCCATGCCAGTGTTAATTTGAAGTGTTGCATTTGCAAAAATAGCATCATTCAATCAGTGAAATAAAATAAAAGGAAATGCAGAAAAAGAAGAAAAAAAATTGTTGCCGGCTAAAAACACAAAGGCATTAGGGCCAAAATGAAACTTCCTATCGCATTTATTTTATTTTAGAACCTTTAATTTGCAAAATTAGCAGCACATAAGAACCAAAAGATTGCCCTAAAATACATGACCAAAACACGTTCTGATTACATCCAACGAAAGACCAATACAGAGGAGCTTTCCTGAGTTTTGGGACTTCAAAAACCATTAAAAGATCATAGACGAATCTACCAAAGAACAACCAAGCACAAAAAGGAATAAGAAAGGAAAACCAAAAACTAAAAAATTAACAGGTCTAATCACTCACAACGCCAGTAGAGGAGTATGTCGTGACTGTAAACTTATGATCTGTCTGGTAATCCTTATACAGAAGATCTGCGCCAACAAATAAGACACTAGAGAATCAAAATGATCGACCAAAAACGATAATAAAAAAAAAATCGGTAGAAAGAGAGAAAGGGAGAGAGAGGAAATGATCACCCTTAGTCCTCTTGCCGATATCGGAGTACAGACCCGGAGCCATCGCCTTACTCGATCGAGATATCAGCGGAGGCGGCGCTGCGTTGAACCAAAGGCGACGGAAAGAAAGCAGCTCCTCGATGCCTACCTATAAAGAAACTCGTCAGTGTTGGAATAGGTTTCATTTGTTCCCGTTATATTCGAATGCGTTACCAATCTCATTCCGTTTTGAACTTACGGTACAGATGGGGCTGGAAAGCTTCATTCTCGTCTAGATGGAACGGTGTCCGTTCGATCATCTAATTGTGTGGCTGAGATTAGATTAGGTTGGGATATCGGAAACTGGGCGTTATGTGTGCATTCGCATAACGAAAATGATAATGGGAGCGGATATTTTGATACGTGACAAGGTCACAAGGGCGAGCATGGACAAGGGTGAGCGAGGCGTGGGCGATTAAATCCCTGTCTTAAAAATCACATATTCCATATTTCATTCATCATCTCGGCCCATTACCAACGGACAGAGGCGGCCGATCCAACTAAAATTATATCATGAGAACAAGATGAACACGGAGGGATCATTGTTACACTTAAATCTATCCGGATCTGAATAGATTTTCCTCCGTCGTAGATCTGAGCTCCTATTTAGATCCGGATGGATTTAGGTATTGATTGCGTCGACGGCGATCTCTCTCAGTTCACCTTCCCATCATGATATAATTCTGATCGGATCCGGAGACTACCGGTGATGGACTGGGATAAAGAGTGAGATTAAGGAACAGGTGATTTTTTGGGATTTAATCCCTTGACCTGTCAAGTTTTGATATTTAAATATATAAATTAATTAATTCTCATAATAGACAATAATATAATATATATTATAGATATACATAATGATATTCCTAAAACAGCTGAGACTATGAAGAATCAAACTAGATGACTCGTCGAAGTAGCAATTCAGAGAACGTGTGACCAAGAAATGATAGCACAGATCTGGAACGCATATATGTATATATGATGTGAATAAATTGATTAGTTTTAAGGCATAATAATTAGTTTATATTATATACATGCATGTATGATATGAATAAAGATACTTTTTCTCACGTGTGAATACTATATTACAGGGTTCATTTGGAAGGAATTGTAATTGTAGTTGACGAGAAGCCTTTAGCGCGGTGTTTATGCTTCTTGACATCATCTGCCCACAAAACTAAATGGCAGGGATCTTATATATTGCACGATCCATCAATTGATCCAAACAAGGACTGACTTCTATAAAATAAAAATAAAGAGGCAGTACTCCA
>JBAMIB010013201.1:0-16889 GCA_037177415.1 Kaempferia rotunda
CCATAAATATATTTACCTAATAATTTCTATATATAAATAAAAAATACCGAAACCGTATCGGCACGGCACGAAACGATACTAAAACCTTATCGTTCCGATCTAAGACCGAAACCTCGACACGGGTTAAAATTTTACACCTTGGATAGGTCTGCCAGCCGAAGCTACTGATTGTGGCCGATCGAAGGGCTGATCGGAGCTACCGATCAGAAAAATGTTTCTCCACTTAAAGCCGAGATGTTGATGGTCAAGGATTGTTCTTATTTGTTAAGTGAAGCCAATGAAGTCGAGGGGGCTGCTGATCGGATTTTGCTCATTTGTTTTTGATTTTTATTGTCGATCAGCTTGGTTTTTTTTTTTTGGGAGACTTTTCATTTGGAATTTGATTAGCTTTAAATTTGATCGGAGTTGGAATCTCCAAATTGTCGAGTAAAACCGAGCATTGCCGAGCCGGAGGAAGCCGAGCTTGATGAAGTTGATCCAATTTTAATTTAATTGGATTCTCCATTTGCATGTGATTGGACTTTCCATTTGCATGATTTTGACTGCCATCGGATGTGCATGCTTGCTCCGACTGTCCGCCAATTTTGACCTTTTCTAAAATGGAATTTGTTGATTGATGGAGCCATTGACTACCAATTGAAGCCGATCAAAGTTGTCTATTGGGAAAACCATTGATTGTTGTGTGGACAATTGTCGAACGTCGAGTGAAGCATTTGGAATTATCAGCCGAGTGACTACTAAAGTTTAATGCTAGCCGAGTGACCTTTTGGAGACAAACTTCTTGCAAAGAGGGATATATTCTGATTAAATTTAAAATTTAAGTTCAGCTGAGGGACCACTGAATTTTAATGCGAGCTGAGCGGCCTTCTAGAGATGAATTAAATTAAAAATTTAAGCTCAGTCTTATCTGTTTATTTTTTGTAGATCGGATTTTATATTTTGCATTTGATTGTCCCTTTTTGAACTTTGGAGGACTTAGGCCGCCCGACCATTGCACCTGAGAATTTGAAAGCCTTATTTTGCCACAACCAACTCTGCCGTTTGGAATCTGAGTGGTTGGATTTTTATTAAGCCGATCAGCGTGCATGCAACATAGGCTTGCAACTAATGATTTTGAACGGGATGTCAAGCGGATTGATGCAAGTTTAAATAAGTTTTTGAAGTTGATCGGATTGCATGCACATAGATTATGCAAATGCAAATGTTGCGTGTGAATAGGGATTTTGCATATGAAGAGATGAGAAGTGAAGCCAATCAGTTTCTTTGCATGCAAATAGTCTTTTTGCACGAGGGAAGAGATGAGAAGTGAAGCCAATGAGACGATCAGCTTCTTTTACATGCCAATAGTGTTTTTGCATGTGAGGCTGATCGATGCATGCAAATAAGGATATTGCATGTGAATAAGAATTGTGTAAGCCGATCGGTTTGAATTTTTTGGAGTTGATGCTTGTGGGAGAGATGAAAGTTCCCCTCTTGCTTCTTTGACGGGATTGCGCTTCTCGATGATTTTGCAAGTGTAATCCATCAGAGTATTTTGGTTCGTACACGTTTTCCATAGACGATATTAATTTGATTCTACAGTGGTGGGGTGTCGCTAATGTTGACTGGTGTTACTGGGACCGTTCCACGGAAGGCTGTAGAGGAGGGCGTACCACCATTTCTTGAGTCTCTTGGAGGTGGACAGAGACATGAAGGGTTAGAAGGGCACTATAGATAATCCGACGTTCCCACTCCACGCTCAAGTCATAAGCAATAGCAAGAAAAAGAATTAAAGTGACAAATTAGATATGCTGTTCTTGACATACCCTTTTATATTATTCTTAGTGACCTTTTGTCTTCCTTTATTTAATGTGACCGTATTAATAAAGGTGTTTTAATTTTTTAACTTCTTTCACACATTCACTAAAACGGTAGTAAATGGGCATATGACGTTTCTTCTTTCGTTACTGCTTCCCCTCCAGTAATGATGAACATTTACTTCCATAATTATCATTAATGTACGTGACTTTATATTTTCTTAGTACATTAATGATTTACTATTAATATTCCCTACAACTAGTGTTAATACCCTATATCCTTCGTTAGCCAAGGAACCAGGGCCACCCCGGCGGAAGATCATGATGTAATCGCTCAAATGCTTATGCTTGATTAGGACAATGAGCTTTCCTCATCCAGGGCAGGTGAACAAGGTTCTTCCAGATCGGTCGAGTGACCCTTATTCTGATTGGGCAAGCAACTCTTATCCCAATCGGGCAAGTAATCCTTATCATGACAGGGTGTGCAACCTTTATCCCGGTTGGTCGAACAACCCTTATCCCGCCTAAGCGAATAATCTTTGATTGGGTAGGTCAGGCAATATTCGTATCGATCGGTTGAGTGATCCACGTTCCAGTCGGTTGATCGTCGAGCCGGTCAATCCTTGACTTCTCTGTCCATGTAGGTAGATATATTGACTTGGAAAGGACACGTGGAGGCTCTATCATTTTTCCACATCATGCTCCTTTAAAAAAATAAAAATCAAAAGATTTATTTCTAGAATGTTCTTTATTCAACGGTTTTGTAGCGAGTAATAATTGTAGCAGCTCTTAAATGATTTTATTTAATTTAAAGTGATTTGATTGAAGTTTAAATAATTTTGTCCAAATTGGTGAAAAATATTTTAATATAATAGCATTCAGAGTTTAAATTTAAAGATTAATATTTTAAGATTCATGATTTATCTACAACTGTGTAGCAGCTTTCGATAGCTATTATAATAAATAAAAATTACTTAGTAGTCATTGCAACATGAATTAACTATTCACTTTAAAAAAAAAAATCTCCGCACAAAGTAGTATTATATCAAAATTATCTTTATCAATTTGATAAAATTATTTAAATTTCATCAAAATCATTTTAAATTAATTCAATCATTTAAAAAAAAAATTATAGTTAAATTTTAAATCATAGATTATAAACCTTAAAATCATTTGAAAGCAACTATAATCGTTATTAAGTAGTTTTTATAGATTGTAGTAGGTAATGACTAAAATAGCATTAGATAAGAATTATTAATAAAAATTTTAATAGGGTGTCCTTTACTCCTTTTTGATATATATATATCTTTTCTAAATGGGACGCTTTCAATGATTTGCACAATTTGAATTGCCCATTTCATTGTCGAAAGTTTACCTATAACCTTTAGCAATCTTAGTATTATTATATTTAAAAATTATTATTTTTGATTGATCACCATTTTGCTGATAAAGAATTATTATATTCTCTTTAAATATGTACGGGTGGGTGTTCATAGGGCAACCCATGTGCTCTTCTATTACTTGCACTCTACTTTTTCAACGACCCTTGACTAATCTTCAATTTTATTTATTTCTAAAAGATGAAATATGCACTTTATCAACTTATTAAACTAATTAAGATTCTCTCTCACATAAACCATGTAGTTTTCTTTGGAAAAAATATTATTTTTTTCTAAAAAAACTTAAAAATAAAATAAATTAAACGAAGGACTACTACACTGAGTTGTTTTCTAACGTAAGCAAACTCCAACATTTGTTTTAAATTGGAGAGCGCGACTTGACACTTTGACCTTCTGACAAAGAAAAAAAAATTGCTGCAGAAATCCATGCAGATCTGAAGAAATCTCAACACACTCCATGATTTGTTAGATCTCATCTCATTTCTTCTCTAGATTTTCAGCAATCTCAACCTCAAAAACTAGTGTTACAAAACCTTCATACTAAATCGGAAAAGTCCATATTCCAACTGACTTTGTTAGATCATGCTAAAGTTAATGGAAATTCTTACACACATGGTGGCAAAGTATGAAAGAAGAGTTTTTTTTTAATAAAAAAAAAATCATAATTGAAACCCCTTCAGCATATTCTTCTCCTCTACTAATTAATTAATTGTTTTGATCCATCATGTTGTTTGTGCAGAGAAGTCCCTGCTGATCTGAAAAGTACATCCTCCACGATCATATCTCTTTGGATCTCGTACCCTTTTTATTTCTTTCAGCAATCTCAATCTCGAAAACAAGGTTGAAAGAAGGATTTGGATCACTGATCCAATGCGTTTTTCTTCGATTAGGACAACTAGAAACTACCCTACTCGCCAAACTTTTCCCATACTTTGAATATTTGATCCCTAAGCTTGGACCAGTAGTCAACCCAAGTTGAGAAAGCGACTAATTCATGGTAGTAAAAGCATTCAATTGATCGTTTCTCCATTTTATAGGCTTGTTACAGTAACCCTTTTGCCTTCTTCTTCTGCCACTCCAACAGGATTTGAAGAAAGGCGAAAGCTTTTTGCCTGTCGCAGATACAGAAAGGAGGCAGACATGTGGTGCCGACTGCTGACCGTCTTGCTCATGTTGTCTCATGCAATGTTGTTAGTGCTGTAAAATGCCAAAACCTATCCTCGATATTAAGGGAAAAGCTTCATGCTCTGACATGCATTTAAGCTCACAAAATCCCAACAAGGTTGGTTGGTTTACCTTCTCTGAACAACTCGCTTCTTCTCCTTTTTGCTGAGAAATCATGCTTAAGCCATCCCTCTCATGTGCCTAATCCATTTGTTTTTAGCAGCCAATAATTGTGAAATTGTGAAACCAGTAGACTCGAAGGCAGGAGTAGCTGGCTATAATTGATATTATAACCCACTGGATGATCTCAGACAGGTCTGGTTTAAGCAAAGCGAAGTGTGTTGTGGTTGCAGAAAATATACCTTATTCCAAAAGGAAAATGGAATCCTTGAGCAAAGGACTTTGATTGTGTGTGGTGTGTGTTGTGGAGGTCCTTTAGGAACTATATTCTCGAGCACTTGTACTCTTCCTGTCTTGTGCTTCGACTTTCCATGTTACTTGTCTGTTTATTTGGATCGTAGTGCATGATACATTCCGCAGTGCTTGGTGGTTTCACTCTGTGCCCATGCCATGGAATTAATGGAGAAGCACGACGACCGAATTCATTCAAGACACAGGCGCTCCGACAGGTACTCGTATGCTTCGACACCTATTCATTTTTCTTAGCTTTTCCCATTGAAGTAGTTCTTGATGATTGTGGAAATTGATACCAAACTACTGCTGTTCCGTGTCAGCGATTCTGTAAATAGAAGAAACAAAGGAGATATGTTGGATCCGTTGCCTGGATCAGTTCGTCATGCTAAACCGGTAAGTGTGCCTTCTCCAATCATTTTTGTTTCCAGGAGCTCTGTTTTCTGTTTAAAACTTTGAACTTCAGCTTCTTATAATAATTTATTCACTGATTCTTATCTAAATCTTCTTCTTTGTGAATTAAAGGTTACTGAACAGCCCACAGACAACAAGGAGATGAAAAGCAAGTCCTCCCCGGAAACTGATGGACAAGGATCCTTGAAGCATGAGGTACTTAGATCTGTTTTTTGGAATCAAAACAAAGTCTGTCGAAGACTTGCTATAGATTTACGCGATAAAGAAAACTGCAACTTGTATAACATACTCCAGATTCTACAACTCGAGAAGAGATTGAAGGATCAGTTAACCATTAGGTGTGCTTTGGAAAAGGCATTGGGACACAGCTCTTATGCAATGTGCTCGTCAAATGACAGTTCGATGCCAAAGGTAAGTGGTCAAATTAATGGACTTAACTCCTATTTCTTCCATTCCTTGTTTAGTGATCTAATTGATTCCAGCAAAGACAGAGGAATGACTAGTTTCGGTTTCTTAATTTACTCCTTTCCAATGGTGTGGGACAGTCAGTGGGGGACTAACAGGATGACAGATTTCACCTTTTTCAGAATTGTTTAGTGATCTAATTCAATTTTTTTACTTTGCTTTGTTGTCAGCCAACGTATGAACTGATAAGGGAGATAGCTATATTGGAGTTAGAGGTCATGCATCTCGAACAATATCTACTCATGCTTTACCGAAAAGCTTTTCAGCAGCAAACAGCAACACCATCTCGATGTTGCAATGAACACAAATTACAGAAGTTGCGGCATTCCAAGTCTGAATTATTGCCACAAGCATCTCCAAAACATAAAACATGGTCTAAGAGATGGACTCCAATTGAAGAAAGCCGCGAAATCAAGAGGCAGGAGAGGCTGCTTCGGCCTGGTGCTCATCGGAGTCACTCTTCCCTTTCATGTCGCGGAGTTGGTTCGGCTAGGATTTCACCTTCGGAACAAAGCCTAGCTAGAGCTCTTCACTCATTCCATTCTCAACATGTGTCTTTCCTTGAGGCAAGCTCCAAATTGTGATTCATTCCAACACTAATCCCAAATTATGTGTACACTACAGAGTTTATGCTCTTTTCGACTAATTTTACCTGTGAATTCTGACTGAAACAGGATGCTGATTCAGGAATGATGAGCTTAGCAGAATACTTGGGAAGTCCTACTGCCGATCAAATTCCTGAGACTCCTAATAAACTCTCAGAAGACATGGTTAGTTGCATGGTTACCGTATATTGCAAGCTTGCAGACCCTCCTCTGATCTCTCAAACCCTTTTCTCTTCTTCTTCCTCTTCTACTACCACTTCCACCATTCCTGGATTCTCTCCTCAACTTCTGGGAGAACCATGGAGTCCTTCCAAAACCGAAGAGCTCAAAGAATTCAGCATTGAACCTTACTGCACAACAGTGGAGATCCCTCATATTTCTGAAAATCTAAAGGATGTCGAAGACTTGCTATGCAACTTCAAGTGAGTCATGATATTGTCTTGACTGAGTAATCTCGAGTATTATTAAGGCTGAAATGAAGTTGTTTGACAGGTTAATCCTTCACCAGTTGGACAAGGTTGATCCAAGCAAGTTGAAGAATGATCAAAAACTTGCTTTTTGGATAAATGTCTACAATGCTATAATCATGCATGTAAATTTTCTCATTGAAGCTTATAATTATTCTTCTTAATTTCTTTGATGTTTCTAGCAGATATTGATTCTTAATTCCTAGGCATACATTGAATATGGAATTCCTGAGGGAGGTGCTAAGAAGACTTCTTTGCTCATCAAGGCTATGTGTACTATAGGTGGTCGTTCTATAAATGCACTCATGATACAAAGTATTATTTTCGAGGGCAAGACAAAAAGTACAACACAGGTACTGTAGAGATCTCTTGTTCATGAGCAATAGGCATATCTGATCTTAAAAATGAAATATTTATATTGTCATTGGCACATTTGTAGTGGCTTCGAAGGATGCTACTTAATCCAAGGTCAAAGTACAAAGATGTCGATAAACGGCGAAACTATGCGATTGAACACTCAGAACCTCTTTTATATTTTGCACTCAGTTCAGGAAGTCATTCTGATCCCCCGGTAAACTTAATTCCTCAAACGTAGTCGACTTCTTGAGTTGAACCTTAAAATTTTGGATTAAGTTTAGAATGCATATATAATTTGCAGGTTCGAATATATAATTCCAGTAGAGTATTGAAGCAATTGGAAGTGGCAAAGGAAGAATATATGAGAAGCAATGTGGAGATATGGAAGGACCAAAAGATCCTTCTTCCAAAGTTGATAGATTTATATGCTAAGGACTCAAAATTGAGCTCACAGAAATTGGTGGAGATGCTTCAAAATAACCTCCCTCAGAATCTTAAGTTGGCCTTGCAGAGATGCCAAAGATTCAACAAGCCAATCGAATGGATTCCTCACAATCCCCAGTTTAGATATCTTCTGTCAAGAGAGTTTGTGTTTCCTCAAGTAAATTGAAAGAAAAATAGAGTGATAGACGTGTAGCTGGGGAAATTTGTGGTTGTATATTTTGTTTTGTCTATGTTGCTGTGATTTTTTTTTTTTTGAGTGACACGTATTGATTATGTTCTCTTTCCGTTTGGGCTTCTCCAGTCTCCCCTCTCTTGCTGCGCTATCCACTTTTCGATGGATCTGACCTACGATCTCATGCCTCAACACATATTAGTTGGGTAGTGTACTCCGACAATCAAGTGTTAGACTGAGAGTTGAGCTTGATGCAAAGAAAAGAGATTTGAGAGCTTAAAGGGAAGAAAGGTCTTTGCATGTATGAGAAAATCATATCTTGTATCTATCGTCCATGAACTTTTATATAGCTGAAGAAGGAAGGCAGTCACATAGATTACCATGCACGCGAGCCCTATCGATAACTTGGTGAGCCACATGAAAGATTGCACCAGTGAAACCCAATCAGCCAGTTGATCGCACAGACAAAAAAATAGAGTGTCAAAGGCAACAACTGTTTGGCTTTACATCTGACACGGTTGGGCCGTTAGTCATGTACTATTGCCTTCTACGTAAGTTATTTCGCTAAGGCCGGTGCTTTGGGTATCAAGAATTGTAAGAGCTTGAGATTAAAGGAGACTCACTCGATAGGGATCCTTTCATGTACCAGGGTTGCATGCTATGCACTGGTAAGGAGGTAAAGTCATCGAACAAGGCTCATAGAGGGTGTGTTATCTTGCACGAAGAAATTATTTATACAGATCGATTATTTATATAAGAGAATGTTACCATATTTATCTACAGCTATGTATACCAAGTGTATATATGTTTTTTTAAACTCTAGGATTTAGAATTTAGACTTTGTGTTTAGGATTTAAGTACAATATTTAGGTTAAAGCAGTGAAAATTAAAAAAATACTATTAAGTATAAGTATATATATAGTTATGTTACCCTGCACAACATTATATGAGCGTCTATCATGGGCGACTCTCACAAGCAAAAAGCTCTGGCACCCGGAGCTGTGAGGGTAACCCACGAGGGTGTGCACATTGGGTGTACAGGCTAAAAATATTATATATCAGCTCTATTACTCTGCACACCCACCGTAGGTGACCCTCACATGCAAACAGTTCTGAGCGCCCAGCCCTGTGAAGGTAGCCCACGCGGGGCGTGTTTATTGAATATGATATATTAATATTTGAACCCCTCTAAAAAGTGAGCCTGAGGCGAGCGCTTCTTGGGCCTCACCACAGGTCTGGACCTGCCTGTACACCCATAATGCACATCCACGTGGGCTATTCTCACATGCTCTAGGCGCTCAAAACTATTCTGAGGATCGATTACTGTGGATGTGCATAGTTGGGAAGAAAAAAAATTAGCATTTTCATGATTTTTCCCTAGTAAACATTGAATATATGTTCACCAGAGGAAAAACCGTGAGTAAAGCTAATTTTTTTCTTCGATTGTCCGTTTCAACTTTTTCTAAGAGAATAATAAAAGAAGTTGACTTAAATTGTCCTTTCAGATTTCCTTTTCCAACTAACAAAAACAAACATTACTGTCTACAGTGTTTTTCATTAACAATTAATAAACACTGATCCTAAAAAAGAAGGTCGATTTGTTAGAATTTTATATCCGGTACGCTTTTGTATGTGAGCGAGCTTAATTTTAATTATTTTAATTTAAAATTTGTAAACAAATTTAATTATAAATCTTATTTGGTAATTAATATCAAGTGACTAAGTAGTGTTGACCCCTGTGCGTGTATATAAGTGGCAATATAAATTAAATTTAATATATCATTAGGTGACCCCTGTGCGTGTAAATAAATTATAAAACTCCAAATCATTAGGTGAAATAGGGCCAAATACGTTGGTTTTAAGTAAACAAAATTCAAATCCTATATGATTAGCTTAAACCTCTTTATTGACCAAATTCAGTGGCGTTTCTGAACAAAATATATAGACGACTCTCCGCGATACTATCGATGAAAAAAATTATAAGATCATATATATAAAAAATCATCTTAAAAGAAATTGAAAATAGATTTCATTTGACACTAGTCTTGTAGCTACTACAACAGTTGAACTACAAACAACTGTGAAGTCTGAATCGAGTTTGACACATGGATAATTAGTAGGTGGTGCGTTGCAATGAATTCAGCTGGAGACTTGACTATTGAGGTGAGCATTTTAATTTGTAACGAGTAGACACCGGGCAAGAAAACTATGGACCAGGTTCATCGCTATGCTTTGTTTTGTCAAAGATATATATAGCTAAAAAACAAAGATCAACATCAAGAAGACAATAAGATGTTGGATTGCAACGTACGTAGTGGTTGAATTGGCCACCCATTTCTACATGAATTAGCTGTGATAGTCAAAGAACCTTCTTAATTTAGGCCTCTTCGCTCGCCGAAAGGCTGGTTTTGTGGTCGAATTACAATAGACCGATCGACCAAGTCTAGATACTAATAAGCCGCGAGAGTTTAGTTGAGTGTAGTTCGGTTCAGTTAAGCTGTGAGCGCGTATATATAGCTTGTTTGAGGTGGATTAGGTTTTTCGATTGGTGGATGTATGCTTTGTGCAACGAAAGAGGGTCGGTGTAAATGTAATGTGTGGATCGATTGAAGTGGCTTGGTTGGCCATGTGCAGGTGTGATGAATCAGGTAATTGGGTCCAATAAGGAGGCTAGTGGAGCTAGCTAGTGTCGGTTGAGTAGTTCAAATTTCAATAAGCGGGGTCAAGGATAGATGTTGAAGGTGGAGAAAATTTCAATAGGCGCATGTTTGATGACTTTGAACTATATATCTTCAATAAGCCACGTAGTAAATGCAGATCCAATAGAAAATGTACTCTACCACGCGATAAAATTTAAATAAATCCATTTTAATGTCGTATACTTGATAAATCTAGAATACAACTTATACATACTTAAATATCGACGTTTAGATTAATATTCATTTTTATTATAATTAATCCAAACTCGATCTCCTGTATTTTGTTTGCCTCCCCTAAGTATTTTACTATTGCACCACACACACATAGGGGAGTCTTGTAGCAAATTTATATACTCAATAAGAAATTCTCTTCCACGTATTAAAGTTAATTTAAAACTAGGGGTGTAAACAGATAACGATTTTTTTTAACTTTTAATCCGAACCCGAACTCAACCCTAATCTGTCCAACCCGAACCCAATCCGGACAAACCATATAAACTAATCCAAAATAATATTTTTTTTTTTTGACCATTTTCCTAATAATTATTCACTTTTATCTCAATACTCCATCACTATTATATTAACATCAATATTAATATAATAAAAATATCATAATTTTTAAAATAAAATTTAAATTAACCCTAAAAATCAACTAACACCTAAATTCGGGTCAACCCGAACCCAACCCAAAATTTTCAACCTAAAACCCTCCGACCCAAATTTGATTTTTTCAGGTCGACTCGGATTGGATTTTCAGGTCAGATTCATTTTTAACACCCCTATTTGAAACCCCATTGGTAAAAAAACTTTCTAACACATCTAAAATTTTAGGATTTTCTTAAACAATTATCTTATAAAACCCTAAAATTGACACATGATGTTCTTAAAAGCCCACAACATTGGGCCTCCAAACATCAATGACTAAAGGCCCCAAATGGCCCAACATCATCCATTCTCGAAGGAACTTATATATTTAAGCTGAGGGATCGATCTTTCCATAGTTAAGATTCGTATAATTTCTCTTTAAAATATATTTTAAAAATAATAATTTTATAACTAAGCTAAAAGTTTTCTTGTGGCAAAAGACAATTCGCTCGCCCTCGCGCCTCCGTTAACACGTCTCTAGCCAACACAAAGGAGGTAAATCACGGATGACTGCTAGCCATTAGTGCAAATGGTTAAGCCATATGGGAGGTATATATGCTTAGACATGCTAAATTTCAACCTCTAAACTTTATGTGATAATTTTTTATATCTTAACCACCGCACCGTCCTAGGGTACTCAGCTAAAAGCTTTCTTGATATTAAGCATGCTTAACAAAATCTTACTTAATGCTACTGCGAAGATAAATATATAAATAGTATTTTATTGAAGTTGGAGACAAATATTAACCTTCAATTATCAGAAAAAGACAGAAGAATGTGAAGTAGCAGTGGCAATGCCAAACACTCAATCTTGAGCTTACTGGTTACTCCCCTGCAAATCCGGGCCTCATAATATTATTTAGGAACAGACAAATCTTTCCCTGGATCCGCCAAATCTAATTGCAAAATATCTAAAAAAGATTGTGCTCCTCTGTCGCAATGGTTAAGGTAGGAGGGACTCTCCTACAACGATAGTTTGAAAGATGAGATTGCTCAGATTACATGACATCTTACTCCATTATTCTCATCTAAACTTGTACAAAAAAAAACTCTTATTAAGAGAAATTTTGTAGAGTTTGAGAACAAATTAATGTAAGATTCATGGGAGATTATTGGTGCAATTATTATCGGATCAAAGTTGACCTTACAATGGTCGATTAATTTGAGCTTTAATTTCGATATTTAGACGATATATGAGAAGAGGTTAATTAAATAGGTCAAGCTTGACAAAATATTTGATGACATGTGAGAGGAAAGTCAAGTAGGTTATAAAGAATCGGATACATGACTGGAAAGTTCTAACTCGGGAGTTAGGCAAGGGAAAGTTTTAACTGAAAGTTAGACAAGGTAAAGTCATAACTCGAGAGTTAAGTAAAGAAAAAAAAACTTAACTCGAGGGTTAGACAAAGGAAAGTTCAAGTGGGTTAAAGACAACTGCATGTTGCCAAAGGAAAAATCTAATTGCGGTTAGACAAAGGAAAGTCCAAGTGGATTAATGAGGATCGCATGTTGGCAAAGGAAAGACCCAATTATGGTTAGGCAAAGGAAAGTTCAACTGGGTCAAAGGAGGACCGCATGTTAGCAAAGGAAAGTCCTAACTAAGGTTAGACAAGAGGAAAATCCGAGTCAGAGATGATCACACTTGGTGATCGAAAGTCCAATAGAAAGTTGGTAAAGAGAGTATCCGAGAGGGTCAAAGGTTGACCGAACACTTATTTCAAGAGAAAGTTTAAGTTGGTAAAAGATATGACCGGATATTTGGCACGAGATGAAAAGCCAAAGTAAGTTAAGGGTTGATGAGACACTTGGTGGGGAAGTCCTAACATGTCACGGTTGATCAGATGTTAGTCAAGAGAACCCTACACTTAGATCAAGCGAGTTAGGGTTAGTCAATCGATTAGGATAATCAATTGGACATAAGTTTAATCTATTAGGGAAATTGGCTAATAGATTAAGAATGTTCTCTTCTGAGAACACAAGGTTATGGAATTGATTAAGATCAAGTCAATCAATTAGGGTAATCGATTAGGAGGTTTTTCATGAGAGTAAAAAAAGACTATGAATCGATTAAGGCAATCGATGAAAACCTTTTCCAATCGATTAGGTTGATCGATTGGAGATGTTTGTCATGAATAAGAGTTGAATCGATTGGCCTAATTGATTTAACATTTCTTAATCAATTGGGTCAATCAATTAGACAGTGACTTATTGTGACAATCAATTAAGACTGTTTAATCGATTGTATTGATTGATTAAAGTTTTTTTGAGTGAACAGTGAGCTTCAGAATCAATTTGGTAATCGATTAAGGCCTATTGAATTGATTGAGATAACTCATGAATTGATTAAGGTTTTGCAAAAGAGTCATTCTACAGGTTGATCGGGCAAATCTTACCTGACAATTGATTAGGGGTGAGCTTAATTGATTTGGAGGCGTCGAATAACCCTAGAAAAGGGTTTTCGTGGACATTTCAAAGCTGCCAATTCTGGGTGATTGTGGATGATTGTGGAGTGAAGTGTTGCTGCATTTCTGAGTCTACAAGAGATATTTTCAAGTAATAAGAAAATGCTAAAAGTAAGATTCATATAAAGTTGTATGTATTCATTGTATGTGCTTTCTTTTCTTGTTGTATTTCTTGTGCTGAAGATTGTAAGCGATTTCTTCAATTCCGGAAGGTTTTTGAATATGAGGGATTTTATAGTGGATGAGATCGTACTAATATGGACCTTTGGATTATAACTTGAGGCAGAGACTCAGTAAATCTAAATGTTAATGATCCCTGTAAGTCTGTAACGGTTGAAGTGTTCTAACAAAGATTTTTTTTACTTTTTTCTTTTTAATTTTGCACTTGCGTATACAACTTAGATTCTAACAAAATCTGAGTACTTAATTATAGTAATTTGATTCTAACAAAATCTAACTACTTAATTATTAAAAGAGTTTACAATAAATCTGTTTTAATTGTCTTCGCTTAATTTACTGTTTTGCTATTTCCAGGGATCTCCTCTGCCGCCGGTGCCGGTGCCGGTGCCGGAGAAGCTTGTTTCTTCCTATCTCGGTCATGGAGCTCTCCTTCGAAGCTGAACCATGCCGTGGTCGTCTCTTGTTCCGCCGCCTCCCTCTGCTGCCTGAATTTGGCATAGATGTCTCCTTTGTAGAATTCCTTCGTCCTCCATACCAGCACCAGCGACACCGCGGCGCCGACCACCGTCACCGCCGTGATTATGAGAAACGACTTCCTGAAGCACTCCACGCCAATACAGGTAAGGTCCCTGTCATCGCCGGCGATGCCTAAAGCGCTTCTCTGTTTCCTCGCCTCCACGTCGTACAAGTGCCCTGCCACCCTCACGTTGAGGAGGTAGGACCCCAGCGGGCTGGCGGCGCCGCCGAGGTTGTACATCGTCGAGTAGTACTTGAGCCCGAAGAGCTCGGAGATGATCGCGAAGACCAACGGCCACTGCGCGCCGAAGCAGAAACCGATCACGACGGAGGCGAAGTAGAGGGAGTTGGGCACGCCGAAGGCGATGAGGATGTGACCGACGCAGGAGAGGAGGTGCACCGCCGTCAGCATCAGTGGCCGTGGGAACTTGAACTTGCTGAGCAGAATCTCCGACGCGAAGCCGGAGGTAACCCTGCCGGCGTAGTTCCAGATGCTGACAAGCGAGACGAACGTGCCGACGCTCCGCTTCGGGTACCCCAACGACTCCCCGATCTGCGCCAAGTTGTCGATCGCCGTCAGCGTCCCTCCGACGCCGCAGATGATGGCGAAGAACAGCACCAGCATGTCGAGGCTCACCAGCGCTTGCAGAATCGAGTAGTCCTCGCCGCGAGCAGGCGGCCGGAACATCTCCCTCGCGCACCGCACCACCGAATTATCTCTTTCCTTTTCACTCCCCTCGGTGATGACAATTGGAACCGTCGGCGATGGTGCTTTCTCGACGGTTATGTTGATCGGCGCTGGGTTTCGGAAGGATTGTTTTCTCCGGTGGAAGATATTGAGTTCTTCCTTGACGACGACGGCGAGGGGGAGAAGGAGGAGGAGGACTACGACTGTGGCGCTGATGTCGTATTCAGGGCGAGAAAAGTTGCCGGCAGTTTTCTCGACGACGATGGCAACGAGAAGGTAGGCGGCGAGGGCAAGGGAGATGTAGAGGAAGTAGTAGAAGGCGCGGGGAGTCTTCCCCGACGGCGAGGAAGCTTCGACGCTCATGATGCGGATGGTGTGGACGAAGACGACGGAAACGGCGGCGGGGAGCCAGGCGATGAGGAGGACAAGTGACTTGGAATCGTCGAAGTAGATGGCGTAGTAGAGCTGCGTGATGATGGCGCCGCTGAGGCCGACGAAGCCCTTGAGGAGGCCGATGACGATGCCGCGGTTCGCCGGGAAGTTATTGACGCAGGTGACGAGGGCGCCGGTGTTGGCGAACGTTTGGGAGTTAGCGCCGACACAGATATAGAGGCACATGAGCCAGACGCGGGGTGGTGCGGTGCGGCCGGTGATGGCGAGGTAGATCATGAGGTAGCCGAAGAGGTTCATGGCGGCGCCGAGGGAGAGGACGACCCACGGCGGCGTGACCTCATTGATGAGGCCGGAGAGGATTCCGACGTTGGCGCCGAGGTCCTTGAAGAAGGAGATGGTGTTGAGGGTGGACTGGTCGTAGCCCAAGGAAGTCTTGATGTCCTTGGAATAGATGGAGAAGATGTAGGTGGCGCCGGCGGCCGCCATGATCAGGAACGAAGAGAAGAACATGAACCACCGGCCGCGCACCACCTGAACAGCGAACCGGAATCCGTCGAGCTTCATGCCGTCTCCAGACACCGTGGCGGCGCTGCCGCCGGAAAAGTCCATCTCTCACACAGACTCAGTGGCGCTAGCTCTGTTTTATGCTCTGTTTTGGAGGTGAGAAAGCTTTAATGCCTTAAATTATTTAATATTAAAGTTTTGCTTAATTTATTTTAATTATTTGGAACAAAAATAGGAGAATAAAAAGATAAAATTATTAGGTTTTATATTTTTAATATATTTAGAATTATAAACATAATTTCAGATAAAATTGTCCTACTCAATTTTTATCATTATAATAACTAGAAAGTGGCCTAATTTTTTTATAAATAAAAAATTAATTCAATACATAAGATTTACCACATAAAAAAACAACTTATTTATTTTTAAAATATTCCTTCGGTCCAAATTATAAATATTCTTTTTTTAAAAAAATTAAACTTTTTAAAAATAATTTTATATGAAAAATAAATAAATAATGCCATAGGGTTCCTCAATTTTAGGATAATTTGTCGACTCCATCATCCATCAAGACTTTTGATTGGAATTCACACTCTAAATTCCATCTAAAAGTTTTTTTCTTTCAAAAAAAAAAAAAACAAATAAAAATAAAATGCCAAAGTTTGTTTTTTGTTTTCCATGATGAACAAATCAATGAGTAGGAGTGATACAACATTGCACGAATCATGTTTCATGAGTGTCACTTCACCAGTAACCAAACAAAAAAGAGGTCGGCAATCTTTATTCTTTACATATCAATCTATACCACATAAAAAAAAAACAGCAATTTTAAATTTTCCTTAACCCGGCCTAACTGGTTCGATCGCACAAATACTTACGGTCGAACCGGAGTTAGTTATACATTGAAGAATCAAACTTACAGACCAATGCCATCAACAACACCCCGTTAATTTGGAAAAAATTTAAGTAATAAATTGAATTCCATGCAAAATTAAATTTAATTCTTATATTTAAAATGAGTTAGTAAATAACAATATTAAATTAAATTATTTAAATTTAAAATTTATCAAAATTGAATTCAATTATTATATTTTTACCATTTTATCC
>JBAMIB010013300.1:0-16882 GCA_037177415.1 Kaempferia rotunda
TACTCAATCCGGCCAACCTAAGCATTTAATAATATCCGCCTGTCTCCCGCCGCAGCATATATTGTCCATACGGAACGTGATCGCCATCCGATGCTGCGAGTTTCCAAGTCGGATGCGGCTCATATATAGGCTGGTTGAAGGATTGCGTGGTGGTACCATACGCTCGTTTCCTTCCCTTGTCTTCTTCACCTTCGCGTGATTGGATGGACAAACCCTAGGAGCAGCGAGGAGAGGAGCTATTCCAATGTTTTCGCGATCGAGCGTGATCAAGCGCGTTTGCAAGTTTCTTTTGAAGAAGAAGCTCGGAGAGGTGATTTTGGGCGACATCGACCTCGATCAGCTCGATGTCCAGCTCAGCACCGGAACGATCCACCTCTCTGACCTAGCTCTCAACGTCGATTTCCTTAACCAAAAGGTGATCTTGCCGATGATTCTTGTCTCTGCTCCTCAGCGGCAATTGGGCTGGAACTTGGGGCTGTTTGTTTCTCCGTAAATAGCTATTTTTCTAAGTCTATTACGTTATCGATAATTAAAGACTGAAATCTGATATTGGATCTCTATAGTTCGTTGATTTGGGCGATTGAGATTATCACATAGTTCACAATTATTTTTCTATTTTTTGGGATTGCCTGATTATTATAGGATTGGCAAATGCTAGTCCATCTACTATACTAATTATAGTCTCAGGTTGTTGTACTTGTTGAGCCGTAATCCAAAGTGAGGCCATCATTTTAGTCCCCAATAGTAAAAGACAGTGATGCTCTGGGTTGTGGGTTTCTCTGCTCCAATTAAAACTTGAGGGTTATTCTACATATAAATCCTGTTCCTAAAACATTGAATGCTTGTAGTTCAGATTCACTGACATAGTGATTGTTCGTGTAAAAAGTCTTTTGTTGGCTGATCATCTGAAAAAAGGTTGGTAAGCTGATGGAATTGAACTCGAAGGTTGAAAGCGAATTTTTTAGAGAACCCTTGTGAAATTTTGTCCTCCTCCACTTGAAACAAATGATTTTATTGCTCTATGGTTGTTTTATGCTGTAACAATGGTGATATTGTCATATTGCTATGTAGAATCTGTTTTTGTAAGCAAAAAGTATTAACTATTGATCATACTTCAATCATCTTAATGAAGCAATTTTTCTTTGTATTTGTTGTTCAATTAGGAAGTCATCGTTTTTTTGTTGTATATTTTTGAATTTTTTTTAAAGGTGATTCCTGCATCTTCTTCCCATCTTGCAGATCCTATTATCAGCCTTTTAATGTTTCTCATATTTTTTCCCCTTTATTTTCAAATTAAAATTCTCTCTTTTCAGATTACTGGTGCACCTGTGGTGGTCAGAGAAGGATCTATAAAATCTTTATCTATTAAAATCCCTTGGAAGCTAAGAAATTGTGAGATAGAAATTGATGAAGTTGAGTTTGTGGTTGAACCATTTAAAGGGGGCAGTGTAGCCCAATCTGATGGTGTTAGCTCAAAGTCTTGTGATCATCAACAATTTGTGACCAATCCAGACAGAATTGAGGATGAGACCGCTCAGGACCACCACGGTTCAATCCCTCTAGATGTTCATGAAGGAGTCAAGACAATTGCCAAGGTTGTGAAGTGGTTCCTTACTAGCTTTCATGTCAGAGTAAATGGGGTTATCATTGCATTTGATCCTCATTCGCAGCTGGATGGAAGAAGAGACAGATCTTATGAACTTCTAGTTCTTAGGATCAAAGAAACTGAGTTTGGTACTTGTGTTTCTGAGGATTCGATGGATAAGTTAACAAACTTTGTGAAGTTTCAAGAAGCTAATGTTGAGTTTCTTCAAATGGATGATATAGCGGAGGGCCTTGAGCTTGATGGTGTTACAGGGAAAAGTCTAAATGAAAGATTTGGTAGTCATGGTGCCACTTCAGTTTTGACTGGGGCAAATGGTGGGTTCTCAGGGACATTAAACTTAAGCATTCCATGGAAGAATGGGTTTTTAGATACAAGTAAGGTTGATGCAGATGTTTCCATAGATCCAATTAAATTAATGTTGCAGCCCAGCAGCATTAAATGGGTGATAGACACATGGTATTCTCTCAAGAACATTAGAGCATCTGAACGTGCACACTATCTTAAAGCTGCAGATTCATTGAATTCCACTTCTAGGAGCCGTCATCATGCTGCTATGACAAGTACAATCTATTTAGATGCTGATGCTGACACACTAATGGAGGCCACTGAACCAAATAGTTTGCTTTCTGCAATTACTCCAGAGACAGTCCCTGATGCTTTGCTTATGAGGGCAAACTTTATTCATGATTGGGTTCCGCAATATGTTCATCAAGATTATTCAATAAATATGGTCCAAGACCTCGGTGTAAGGTTCGTGTCTTAATTTGTATGACTGCTGCATCACCTAACAGCATAATATCTTCTATTTGAGTTTGCAATCCGTCTCCTTAGGCATCAGCTTAACAATGTGAGTTTCTCTAAATGGTAAAGTTGAAATACAATAATTAGTTTAAATGTGATTGAATCGGCTGGTTCAACCTCTCGATTTGGGAGCCAGTCAAATGTCTTGTCCAGTTACTACAAAAACCTAATTTTACACTTACCAATACTTTTGAGCAAAACTCTTAAAATCTTGTTGAACTGATTAAAATCAACCAGTTTTCTAATCAAATTAGGAAAGTTAATTGGCAGAAGAAAGAGTAATGAATGGAAAAGACATGTGATGTAGAGGAAATGTTGTATCAAAAAGCCTAAATGAGGAATCTCTGTAACTTAAATTGAGAAGGCTATGACAAGCATTGTCAACCAAACTTGATGCCAAACCTTGACCTTGACCCTTTTATCAATTTGGTTAGATGATCAGTCGTATTTTCACTATTCTACATACATTAAACAATTGTTTTGTCACAGTGTCCTTGGAGATCATCCACTGTTTAAAATCATGGTGCCTTTTCTTGCTTCATGAAATATACAACATCTTATTGCCACATCCTCTAATGCATTTGTTAACTTGATAAAGTGAGTTCTTCTAATCTTCTTTCTATAAGTTGAGCAAAACTAGAAAAGATTTATGTAAGTCTGTTGATGGATACCCAATATGTTGCTTATATTTGTCATCAATTCATGATCTTAGTGTAGCATTCATTTTTCACATAATTTGTTTCTGGGATATAAGTGTGTCTCATAGACGTTGTACATGCGGATATACATACATTTAAACTTTCTCAATTTTGTCATTGGCGCTCTTACTTTCTTGGAACATTCTTATTAGTTTCCATTTTTTGCTTGTACTTTTGAAATCTTGAATTCATTACCTAATGTGATGATTGCTCATGTCATGCATCATCTTTGGTTGTAATTGCCATTTTGAAAGATCTATTAGTTAATTATGGATATTTCCTGCAGCATCGATAAATTCTTTGAATGTTTTGATGAAATAAGGAGTTCCGAAGTGTACTCAGGTACAGGAAGTATATGGAACTGGACATATTCTGTTTTCAATGCAATATCTGTTGCATCTAATCTTGCTTCTGGGATGGGAGATGTTCCCAAAGGTGATTTCTGTTAGTCATTTGCAATTCCATTCTGATGATTTGTGTTTTTTCTAGTATTAATAAAGGTTCTTTCTTTACATTTATTACTTGACCCTTTCAGTATCCTTCCTTCTATTTAAGTAATTTCTTGTGAATGATTTACTGATTTCGATATATCTTTAGGAAATTTGAAGGTATTATTGTTAGTTTTATCATCATTCCAGATGTATTGTATCTAGACTATTGGTTGTCTAAGATAGCTGCATCTTAGGTAGGTTTTCCTGACACTAGATATGCTCATCCAGTTAGCTTTTCTTTTGCAGAGTCTCAAAAACTAGCTCAAGGATAGAAATCTAGCTACCTAAAGGATCATGATGCATGGTAGATTTTCCCCTCCCTAACCATGATATTCAAACAAATTCCATGTTCGTCAATCTCATTTCTCCTATTTATTCCTTTAAACTATCAAACTACATCTCCTCTATGTAGGTTTGTACTAGATGTAAAGTGAACTAGGATTTAGATTGATCTATTAGTTCATCTATCTATTTATTTATTTTTGCTTCATCAAAGCATATTTTATCAATTTGGGACATTGGAAATACAGCAAGTATCTTAATTTGATGCCTTTTTATATCTTATTTTATAACATCCAAGTTGTATAATAACGGGTCAAACTTCTATTGGTATCTCCTTTGATACAGAAAAACCTGTGAAGACTTGTTTACGGGCTGCTATTGCTGGTGTCTCTGTTATTGTTTTCCTCGGGGATGATTATCAGCATCATTCATGTGGGTCGCATGATTTCCTTGAGCCATTACTAAATGAGTTAATTTCTGGGTGTATGAGTTGCCAGTCAACATCAAAATTTGCTTTTACGAGTTCTAATGATGTTGATCCTGTTGTTAAAAAGATGCATCACATTAAAGTAAAGTGTCAGAATGTAGTTCTAGAATTGGAGGTAATATTTGATATGCTTTACCTTAATCATTAGGAGATTCTGTTTTGCATCAATATGTGTCGGCTAACTTGATACATTTGACGAAGTGAACAGACTTATTCTCAGAACACCAAATTTGGCGCATCAGTTGAGCACATCATAGTTGATGCATACTATAACGCTTCAAGTTATGCAATGGAATTCCCCACAGGTGGTTATTGTAATGCCTCAAATGAACAAATGTTTCTAAGCCAATGTTTAAAGCAAAAAATCCAAGATGCCCTCCCTCCATTTCCTTTCCGCATATCAAATTGTGATTCAGATTTGACTGTGGAGGAATGTGCTTTGGACAGCTTGGATCAGGTTAGATTGTTGGAATCGTTTGGTAATTGCAGCTGTAAGTTGAATGTCAACTCAAAGGACTCAGATGGATTGTTGATGGCTTCCACATCATTTGTAATCCATTTACCGCCTTTCATTTTTTGGTTTCACTATAATCTAGTTGACACACTGCTGGATCTCTTTAAACAATTAAGTTGCTCAAAGCTAAGCAACCTAACTGAAGATGTTCAACTATGTCAAAAGAATACAATCTCAACTTCTGAAGTTGCTGAGCATGGCATGTCTTCTGTTATAACCAGTGCATCTCCAAGAGCATTTCTTCAAGGAAATATAATTCTTCCACGGGCAAGGATAATAATATGTTTCCCATCTGAGTATTATGGAGATTTTAGCACTGGTAACCTTTTAGATAAACTTATTGTGCTTGAACATTTAACACCTTTAAATACCCCTTCAAAGGTAAATTCAGCTAGGCATCAATCTTCCATGTCTTCCACTTCAATCCACTTGAGTACACAAAACCTTGATGTCTACTTGGTGAAATCTTCCAAGGAAAATGACCCAGATGGTGAAATTAGCACTCCAGATAGACTAATTTTTTCTGCTTCGAAGATCATTTCTGTTTGTGGGATAAACAAGGACTCATGTTCTGGGGTTACCATGCTTTGGCAGCAGGGTCCTGTGACTGGTGGTTGGATGGTAGATCGTACTTGGAGCTTGGCTGCATCACATGACCAAAACCTTAATATAATTGGAAAAGGATCAGAGTTCTCTTCTGCAACTAATGTGGAGGGCCTTGAGGATATGCACAATAACATCCAAAACGAGTTGATTCTTAGTTCTGCCTTTTTTTTGCACATTCAATTTCGTTGTGCATGGGTCAATCTTGAGAATCATGATTATAGGCTTCTCACTTGTTTGTTAAACAATGTCATTGATGGATATTCGAAGGCAGCAATGGGGATGAATACCAATGCAGATAATGATATCAAGAGGAAAACTATGGCAGCCAGTTCCTCTGATGTATTGCAAACTTCTCTCCTCGTGAAGTGTGATATTGTAGATGCTTGTATCAGATTAAATGAAACAATTGAAGTTAGTCACTCATTACAAAAGGAACTACAGGGATCATGGAACTGCTTTAAACTGAAAATGGACAAGTTTGAATTGCTTTCTGTCTCTAACATTGGTGGATATGCTGATGCAAGTTTTTTATGGATCAACCACCGTGAAGGTGAACTATGGGGCTCCATCTCGAATAATAACAAAAGTCCTTGTAATGCTATGCAGGATGAAAAATCTTCCATTACACATGATCTACGCTTGATAACCTGTATGAATTCTGCAATTAGACGGGGTAATGGTGAAGGTGCTAATGCATTGACTTTTGGTCCTTCTGGTACTGCTATAACAAATATATGGAATCCACTATTACAACAAAGCTATACATCAATAGTTGTTCGATGTGGGACAATTATTGGACCTGGTGGTCGGTTAGATTGGATTAGTTCTTTATGGTCATATTTCAGTTCATCTGATGGAGAGAAAGAGAACAAAGAAGCTGATGGAACAGAAAACAAAGTCTTATTTTTTCTTGATTTGGTAGATGTGGCTTTGGGTTATGAACCTTACAACGCACTCGTTACTTTTAGCATTGAAGATTCTCTTGAACCTTGCACAGAAAAAAGCAATGCACTAACAGCATGCCTTTTGGCTGCATCATCCTTCAGCCTTTCTAAGCATATTAATCCAGATTTAACCTCCAATTACAATATTCATTTAAAAGATGCAGGCTTTCTTATCTGTGAATCAACTGGATCTGCACTGGATGTTGATGGTTATTCCGTAGGCTATCTTCAAAGGGCTAGATATTCAAAAGTTGCTCAGGCTTCTCTCATGCAGGCTATATTAAGAATTAAAGGGATTTCCTGGGAACTAGAGTTTGCAGAGTCACATGTCAATTTAGAATCTTGTCAAGATACTACATCTGCCTTTATCCATTTGATTGCGCAGCTGCAGCAGCTTTATGCACCTGATATTGAAGACACTTTAATGCACTTGCAGTCTAGATGGAATACTACTCATCAGGAAGATAATGATGAAAATAAAAGTGGCATGAATGTTTTCTCAAGCAATTCTTTATGTTCATCTACTAGTGAAGCACATCATACTTTGGGACTCTTGGATGACATCATTGACAACGCTTTAGAATGCAATTCAACATCTGATCTTTGCTGCACATCTACTCATGGTTTGCTTGATAAGTGCAAGCTAAATGTTAAAGCCTCAGTAGCTGCTGCTGACAAACCTATCATTCCTCAGCTAATCGAGAGCTACTGTGTCTCTGACATGTTTCCATCATCTCCAACATACATCGCTAATCATTATCCAACTGAAAGTGGCAAATGCACAATGGATATATCAACTCATAGAGATGTCGAATATGGACAAGGTGAATGGTATACTGCTGAGGGATTGATGATAGTTGAAGATCATATTTCAACATGTAGTAATCAGCCAGATGGAAATTATCTGCCGCAAGGAGAATTTGGATTGGAAATTCGCTGTACTGCTGACTGTGGTCTTCCTAAAGGAAGAGTAATTCTTAAAAATATGGAAGCAAGATGGCGAATGTATGGTGGATTTGACTGGGCTAGATCAAAGGGAGTTCTCACGTACACTGCAACTCCGAATGGAAGAGATAAGAACAGTGTGCTGGAGCTCAGTTTAGTAGGGATTTCTCTTCACTATGACATATATCCTGAAGAGGAAACTAATGTGTCGAAGCTTTCCCTTTCTATCCAAGATTTTTATCTTTATGATAGAAGCAGCAATGCACCTTGGAAGATGGTAGGAAGTTGTCTTTGGGTTTCTGAAGTATATTGACTGAATTAGCCCTTCATACTAGAAAATACTAATGTAAAATATTGATTATATTCTGAACTATATTCTACTGTAATTTTTAAGGTATTGGGAAACTATCATTCGAAAGATCATCCAAGAGAGTCGTATGCTATAGCATTCAAGTTGGATTTGGAAACTGTAAGGCCCAATCCAATAACACCTCTAGAGGACTACAGGTGCTTTCTTTGACTCTGTAAGATTGTTTCAGTTTTAAAGTTAGATTCTGTGGCAGTTTAAGTCCTTAATTATACTAGCATTTCTGTCTACTAATCTACTATTATTAAGTGTGTGCTGAAATTGCTTCAGAAAGTTATAGATATAATCTTGAGAAGGAGGACATGTACTGTTCATGCCAAATTATAGATATTGTTTACTGTTGAAGTTATATTCATAGTTAATTATCCATACATGTACCTACATATGTTATGATAAAAAAGATGGATAAACAAATAAATCTTGTGAAGTATTTCTGTTCAGTAAGCAGTAACAACCTAATTCTTTCCTGCAGATTCATTTATATATCCATGCTAGTAGAATTTCAGTGTCCATGTTCTGATGTTTTACAGGTTACATCTTGAGCTTCTGCCTCTTCGGTTGCATCTAGATCAAACTCAGCTTAATTTTATCACCACTTTCTTTGGGATGGATTCATTTGATGATCCTTCTGCTGTTTCATTTAATAATTTGGACGCGTCTGATTTGTCAGCAACAAGTATCAGCAGATTTGGAAGTCAAACAATAGTTGAAGAGGCTCTACTTCCCTTTTTTCAGGCTAGTTTTTCGAACCTTATCCCCTCCATTGGCAATTCATCTATAACTTCTTAAGAAAGACTCTTTAGCCAATATATTCCTCTGTTTTTATTATGTACTTCCATTCTGATTCACATTCATAGCTACATTATCAATTCATCATTTAATATCTGAGCTCATTAGTTTAACCACATCTATCTGAATGATTGATCTTAATTCGGGTGGAAAAACTAGTAATAAGCACTAAACAGCGATGGTTATTGGGCATTCAGAAAGGTTATTGTGAATCGAGAAGAACACAGTAATCTTAACGATCTGAAAATTACCTTCAACTAGAAACTATTTTGAATTCAATGAGGGATGCAACAAAGCCCTATAACATTAATATTAAGTAAAAGCACATAAAAATATAGAATTTCTAGTGTTATTGAATACTCTATACTAAACATGTGATTTTTATTCATTTATAATCTATTTCTGTTATTTATTAATTTTATATTAGTAATCTAACATCACGTGTACATTGCAATATTAATAATTTAATCAGTAGACATATCATGGATATTCCTTTGAAGATTTTAGAATATCTGTTGTAATGTCATTTGTGGAATAAGTTCATTATTTTGTATATTTAATTTCTCATATTAATTTCAACGATTCTACTGATCCAATGTAAATAAATGTTTGAATTCTTGCACTATCTAATCCAGATCCCGATACCAATCTGGACAACTATATAATAGTCCTATAATTCTAACAACAATGAGCATCTATAGGTAACCATTCAAATGCGAAGCTTATATTTTCTTTTGTCAGTATGAGATTACATGAGAACAAAGGAAAAAAGATCCATCCATTTTTTCATTATTGTAGAAGTGCTACCTTTGACTATGATATCCGGTCATGTACCTCATGGTATCATTAAAATGCTCTATTGCTAGCCATAAGACTCGGATGTCCTGTCATGGTATCATTTTTTGCCATGATTGAATGGGTTTTGGAAGCTAGCAATCTGATTATTTACATGATATTTTGGCCAATAGTTTGTCAAAGATACATATTTGATTCAATTTGTTTATGATTTGATTTATTAAATTGTACTACGTCAGGAATAAATATTTTTCAAAACGTTGAATTTGGATAAAACTTTTAGATCTATGTTGGATAATCCGGAATTTCATTATTTTCTGATCTCAATTAATAATTACTTGAATTACAACAGCAAGCAGTTGCAAAAAAGAGTATACTTCTATATACAATAAAAATAGTTCTTTACTACATAGCTAGCTATCTTTTCTTCTGCCAGTAGGTTCATTAAGACTAGCAGTTGTCTATAAACTTACAGTTTGCTTCTGATCCTTAAACTGCTTTAGCATTTTTCTTTTTCACATACTCTACCCTTGGGAATTGTGATAGCAACAACAACATGCTCAAGGAGTTTTCTATATAAATAATAAGAGTAGTTCATTACATGGCTATCTTGTCTAGTGTCAGTGGGTTCAGTAACACTAGCAAGCTAACAGTTTGCTGTCTGCTGCTGAAACTGCTTGAGCAATATATTTTTCTCTTGCTCCTATCGTTGGGAATTGTGATAGCAAAGTACAATTGATATGCTATGGTATACTTGAGGATGGTGACATTGTGCATCATGTCTGATTCTTTTGTATTATCTCTTGTAGAAATGTGTCATTAAGCCTCTGGTTGTACGTGTTGACTATATCCCCTGTCATTTTGATCTAGCGGCATTAAGAAGAGGAAACTATGCTGAACTTCTCAATTTAGTTCCGTGGAAGGTATCTTGTTAATTTATAAATTACTATTTTCAATTGTTTACGCTATGAGGACTTAAAAGGAACGTATAACTAACCCAATTTCCTTTTGAAAAATATTGCCAAGTGACAGTTATGAATTTATTTGGCCTCCTATTCACTTCTTTCCAGAAGATCATTTTTGAGGATTTGAACTTGTAATTTGACATAGCTTGTGCAATAAATAGCAAGTCTTGTCTATTCAAGAGCTCCTTGTCCAACACTTAATTAATTCCATGTCTTCTTTTTTGGCTCTTCAAATACTGAATGATAAAGACCTTTCTGCATAATGATGCTAGGAAAAATTGAAATAAAAAGAATACAGACTTTGTCTCTATGGTATCAATCTTTTCAACTTTATTTGCAGGGAATTAATTTGCAGCTTAAAAAAGTTTGTGCCCGTGGGGTTTATGGGTGGGAGAATGTTTGTCAGACTGTCATTGGGGAGTGGTTGGAAGATATTGCTCATAATCAGGTTCCTTTTCTTTTTACCAACTCTGCTATAGAATAATTATGCTTCTAATATATTAGATATTCATGCTAATTAGAATGATTTTTTAGGTTCATCAGTTGTTGAAAGGGCTTCCACCCATTAAGTCGCTGTTTGCTGTCAGTTCTGGCACTAAAAAGTTGGTTTCTTTGCCAGTAAAAAGCTATAAAAAAGATAAAAAATTGATGAAGGGAATGCAGAGAGGTAAGCATTTATCTATGTGGATATGGTTGTCCTCTTCTCATGATATGCTTCTTCAATCCAAGATTCATCTCCTCCGGTCATGCAGGTTACAAAAATATTAATATGCTAAATGTTCCACATTGTTTTATAGGTGCAATGGCCTTTATGAAGAGCGTTTCAATTGAAGCTGTTGGATTGGGGGTTCATTTGGCAGCTGGAGTTCATGATATCTTGCTTCAGACTGAATACATCCTTACAAGTGTCCCTGCATACCAGACATTGTCCGACATAAAGAGAAATAAAGCGAGCATAAGATCTGATCAGCCAGAAAATGTACAGGAAGGTATCCAGCAGGTATGCTCATTCTTTGATTCGGGCATAATGAGGTTCATTAATGACAAATGGGTTGATCTTTACAAAGTCAAAAGCACATTCGTATCTACTCTGATGGCCCATGTAACATGCTTATACTAAGTAATAATAATGAACAAGCATACTGTGCTTAACAGTATCTGGACTCCTTTTCAAGTAATATTGAATGCAGTTAATTGGAAATTTAGAACTCTATAATGAAACGATTTATATAATAGGCATGCCTTTTGCATGTTTTACAATGATAAAGGCTGTACTAGTTGCATGAACCCAAAGTTAAAAAAGATAATCCCGTATCCTTTCTTCTCAGCACGTTAGAAGTACTTTTAGCACACACTAATTCTTTTACTGCTAGACATGGTCTCTGAAGTAATATTGAATGCACTTATTTGGAAATTTCTAATAGTAAAAGCTATAAGTACATCAAGGATCCCCTTTTGATGTTCAACTACAACTAAGACCCTGCTATCTGCAATACTTGAAGTAATGATACTGTACTTTTACCAATCATAGCACACTCAGAAGTTCTGGTTACCTTGTGATATACTTGTTCCATTTTTGTCCATCGAGGAGGGAATGGCTAAAGGGTACCAAGAACCATATATCCCCGTATCAATGACATCTTTCATTCTCATCTGCAGGCTTATGATAGTCTGAGTGATGGATTTAGTAGAACCACATCAGCATTACTGGGGACACCTCTAAAAGCTTATCAGCGTGGTGATGGTGCAGGATCAGCTGTTGCAACAGCTATTCGACGAGCTCCTGCTGCTGCTATAGCTCCTTTTTCTGCTTCTGCTCATGCTGTTCACTGCACACTGCTTGGTTTGAAAAATAGGTATTATTTTCTTGCATAAACTGTGTTGAACTAGTTTGCCCACATAACAAATGGATATCTATCTGAATTTATGCAAAAGCTTCAAATGCTTTTCACTACCTATTAAGAGACTGGTTAGAATCAATAACCACCATGCTTTTATCTATGAACAAAAAACTCGAAGGTGTATGTTGAAACATATCAGATTACTTGAAACATCACATAGTTCCAATTAGTGTGTCCAAACACCCTGTTCTAGTTACTGAATAGTACCAATACTATGTTGGCACGAGTGAATGCCATTATGTTGCCTGTGCCATCACAGCCTTGGTAGTACAGATGCAGACAAGACCTATGTTGGTCTGTACAATCCAAAGCTAACTGAGATTCTCTTCCCAGACTTATTCTTTGATTCTCTCTTTCAATCATGGGGAAGAGATGAAATACTAAAAAGAGCAGGAAGGGAAAGAGAAGCATCAATGGTCACTTGGTCATTACTGACCGGAAGATTTGCTCCCATAATTATCTTTCATTCTGTTTTCATTTATGGGAGGAGATGAAACACTAGTAAGAGAGCGAAGGGGAAAAGGAGATGCACCAATTGGATTACCAATAGTAGAAAAGAGGAGTCATGCAAGAGAACAAAACCCCGTGATGTATCCATATTTTGTAAGTATATCCGTTCCAACTTCGATTGTGCAGGCAAAGTCCAACTCTGATATATTTATGGAGATGCTGAGAAATAAATCCCAATACTAGTTTTCCTAGGAGCCTTTTTAATATAGACCTTCAAAAATTATGAAATTAAGTGCAATGGGATGCTACAAGAATTAATGTTCTCATCTGAAGCATGACCCTTATTAAAGTATTACAAGATATAATCATTGTTACATTTTTATAATTTGTTGCTATGCTATTTTAATTCAATTTTTATAATTATTGCACATATATTTGGGTCTAAGCAAGCTAAGTGGATGGAATTAAAGAATTGTGTCGAAATGTACCATGTATCAGCACATGGTTCCAAAAGAACTTTTCATTCTAGTTGAAGACTGAAAGTGTATCATGTAATGATAACCTTGCTTGTAATATTAAACTTTCCTAAGCAATCAAATTGAAAGGGTATATGTGTACAATTAAATTTAAATAATCATATTGCTATCTGCAATATTGAAGGGGAGCCTTGACGCAACAGTAAAATTTGCCGTGTGAAGGTCACAGTTCGAGTTTCAGAAATAACCTCTTGCAAAGTAAGATCTAGGATTGACAGGAGCTTTGTGTACCAATAGAGCATTAAACTTAGTTTCACAATCAATAAATTATGTTAATACTAATTTCATCTTATGAGGGCACACACTTACGTCCTTTTTATTTTAACCAAACTGGGCACCAACATACATGCCAGTGCTAATCAATCTTTCTTCTTCCACAATTTTAATAGATGATTTGTTAATTTACAATTTAAACACATCATGGTATTACTATTAATGTTCACCAAGTAATAGAAACATTCAGTCTCTATGCTTGGAGCAATCAATTGCTATATAGATGCGACCAAGAGTTCTCATTTGTGAATGGCCTGAATTTATTGGGCATGAAGATTCAAAAGCTGATCATCTCCTGACTTGGGAGTTTGACCCACTGCATCATATTGTTTTGGATGTGCTTATAAAACTGATGACTCAAAACTGCAATGATAAAAAAAAAATACTCTTAAGTTAGTGATTACACTTCTTTTTAGACGTAGTTGACTAGCTATGAGGTTTGTGTTCAATAACAAGTATCAGAATGTTTAAGAGTTTGACCTTTATTGTAAAAAATAAGAGTTGTGGTGCTGAAGCATGCATTGAACTAAATTTCATAGATCTTTATGGCCAGATGCCAAGTAGTCCATCTTGAAATATAATGTGAATGATTATCTTTTTTTCCCATTGCAGCATGGATCCTGAGCACAAGAAGGAATCTATTGAGAAATACACAGGACCTTCTCAATCTTCCTCATGGAAGTGATTGCACATCCATTTCTTTACTTGGTAGATCTGTTGGGTCATTTACCGCAAGCTTGTTTACACTTGGCTGGATACCCACAGATTATAAAAGAATCATTTTTGGTGCTGTTTTCAGTGCCTGTGTAGAATGTAGATTGAAGGTAAGCATCCTGAAATTCAGATCCACCATTCTCATATTTGACAATAAAACACATACTTTGCTGATGCAGGTGTACAGCTCGTGTAGGGAGATTCTTCATGCTCTACAATGGTTACCATCTGCAATAGCATGGTAACCATTGTACAGCACTAGGTTAGTCCATGTCATTTTTGTCAACAAGATTGTAAATAGAACACTTGTACAGAAGCTTCTCCATTGTTTATTTGTCACATTCTTTTCACTCTCTTAATAACTTGGTTTGATCATCAATATACCACAGACCTAATTGAGTTATTGTAAAATTTGCTTGTGAGTAATTCTTTCACAACCATTTATTATTTTGTTACATCTGATTTTCCAGCGTGGCGGTTATCCCTTGAAGGGTTATTTACTTTTCCCCATATTAAATTTGACAACCAATTTTCTCAAACGTTTCCAGCATGAGTACTATTCCTTGAAGGACACTCGCCTTACTAGTCTACAAGGAGATTATTTTCATCCCACTTATCTTTTATAGTTTGTCCTTAAGTTATACGAAGGGAGGTAAATCATGAAATTAATTATAGCTGACTGCCAAGTTGACTAGGTTGCGGGAGATATTTTTTTCTCAAGGGCATGCACGTCGGAAATTGATCCCTTATCTTATGATAGTAAGTTTGTTATCTTCTAATCAACTAAGCATTCCATGGAACCCTTCCTGGTCTATAAATATGATAAAAAGGTGAAACACTTGTTTCTAGTGTCCTTGCCAGTCCATCTGAGGACCAACACAGACTTCTTGGTCTATACAATAGTAGCAAAAGATGATTCGTTCACCTCTGTCAGTCCGTTCCCAGACTAATACGGAAGAGGTAAATTATAAATGGCCACTAGCTTTAAGCAATTGAATAGTGCATGGGGAGAACAGATCGACTACTAGCTAAGATTTAACCTTTAAATTTTATGATAACAACACCATCATATATTAATTAATTGTCCATCCCGAGGGACCTTCCTGATCTATCCAGGTTAGTGGTCTATATAAGGTTAGTGTTATAGTAATATCTGAGACAAGGGGAAAAAAAAGGAAAGGTTAGTGTTATAGTGGTGGAAGCAAATTTTAGTACCTTGTGCATGATTTGTACTTAAATTTTGAGGTGAGTGTTTATCAATTTTAGCTAAGATTACTATATGAGATATTTTTATACAAATGGTGATTCTGAGTGGATATATACAGCCTAATGTATTTGAAATCGACTTGTTTTCCTTTATCATGACACATCTATATTCCCATCGTTATTGGCCTCCTACTCACAAAGGCACTTGTTTCCTTCCAATGACATTTTCTTCCGTTGTGGCCTCATAACCCTTTGTCTTCAAGTCCCTTCCTAGCTGTAGAGGCCTTTCTTTATTCCTTTGCAAATAGTGGTGGATTTAGACAAAAATTTAAGGTGTACTCAAAAATGAAAGTCTTCTTCTGCGACTTTGCAGTATGCTCTGCTGCTCGAGCTCGTCTTCCTTCTTGCCCCTCGGACTGTAGCCTACAGGCGGAGAGTTGGAAGCCTAGAACTGAGGCAGGCGATGAGCAGGTAAGGTATACTAGTGGAATTTTCAACAGCAAGGGATACTTCCGTACACTCCGTGCCCCTTCCCTCCACCACTATTTGTATAGGTCTCTTATTATCAATGGCGGAGCCAATCCGAGTAATCTACCCGGGCTGATCCATCGTAGAGGGATAAGGGTGATCTGTCGCAGAGGGTTATCAGCGTCGACACCAACTCCGTCACACCCGGGCTGCACCTGCAAAATTTTCCTTTTTCCACAATAAACTTGAGCTTATCCCTTTCTAAACTTCTCGAGCCCCCAGGCTGCGGCTCGGGTAGGTTTGAATGTGGCTCCACCATTACTTATTGTTTCTCTTGCTCATTATCTCGAGGAACATCAACAACTTAGAAGTCATCTCAATAACACCTAATTGCTTTAATAACACCTTATTGCTTCCCTCCTAGGCACAGTACAATGGTTAGAGGTGTGGTAGTTTATTCATGCCCTTTTCCCATGTAGGAGAATGTTATCTCCGTAGTGTCTGAACTACTAGGATTGTTAGGGTGGCAGGTCAAGAATCAATCGTGCTACTAGATTTATCCGGTGGACGAATCGAGGAGAAGGTCGTCCATCTCCAAGTTGAACTCAAGCTTTAGATATCTAGATTTTTTTCTTTTTTAAAAAACACCTTGTTCGTCTGTCCTCATAGTCATCTTCATAGGCTAAATTATTATATAAATCTAAATTACTCAAAATTGAGGCATATACTAATTGCATGAACCTTAAATAATACAAAAACATTTAATCCCATGTATAGATCATAAACCTAAAAATACTCAAATAATTTATGATCCGGGTGGCGAGAAGCCCGGTTAAAGCTGGTCAACAAGGAAGCCAAGTCAGTGGAGCCAGGTCAATGAAGGTCAACAAATAAGTCACGTCACCTTCGAGGGAGGGGGGCAACTCGCCGACTGGGTGGAGCACTCGGTTGGCCACTAGAAAGATTCCCTAGCCAAAAAGAGAAGAAGCAGACCGACCAGACCAGCCAGACAATGCATCCGGCCGACAGGAGCAGACCAGTAGA
>JBAMIB010013496.1:0-16877 GCA_037177415.1 Kaempferia rotunda
GAAACCCTTCAACCCGAACCCGACCCGAACCCAAAAATACCCAACCCGAACCTGATTTTTTTCGGGTTGACTCGGGTTGGGTCGTCGGATCGGGTTCATTCTTGACACCCCTAGAGTCAGTACGGTTCACCCATTTGCGTTTGTTTGCTCTCTGTTTTTCTTCCAATTCTAGGTTCCTGCAAAACAACCATACAAAACACAAACAAGCATCCTAACCTATATTTATAAGTCTACCACCTAAGGATCAATCCCTTAGTATCAAGCCGCACCCCTGTAAGTCTACTTGACTTACTGGGCTTACCTTTTGCTTGGAGGTTTCTCCTCCAAGTCTACCACATAAGGGTCAATCTCTTAGGATTAATCCGCACTCCTGTAAGTCTATTTGACTTACTAGACTTATCGTTTACTTGAAGGCCGCTCCTCCAAGTCTACCACTTAAGGGTCAATCTCTTAGGATCGAGCCGCACTTCTGTAAGTCTACCTGACCTACTAGGCTTCATGCTTGGAGTTCACTCCTCCAAGACATCTCATTACCTTGGGTTACCTCCCCTAGGATTTTTCACTACCTAGCTTCACTCACTAGGACTTCACTAGTTAATTTCACTCACTAGGGTCTGACTTCACTCACCAGGAATTTCCCTTACCTAACCTTTGGTTTAACTAGTCATTTAGTAGATTTCTCACCTACCTAACCTTCAGTTAAGACTTACCCTTGTGTCCTGACTAGTCTTCTCTCTTCCAAACATTAAGTCCTATTTAAATCAACCCTTGGTCAAACTAACCAAAGTTAGGTACATTGTCAAACATTGAAACCCTGGAGGCTGATTGTACCAACAAAAGGTTTTCAGCTTAATAAAATGAAGACAGAATATATAGAATTTAAGTGTAATAGTATTAGACGTAGCAAAATAATTGTTAAGACATGAGATGATAAGTTATATATAACTAAGAGCTTTTGATATCTATGATTATTTTTGCAAAAGGATGGATGATTGATAGAGATGTTTTACATAGCATAAGTAGGATGGTTGAAGTGACATGATGGTGTCCAGTCTATTGGTTTGCCATGAACCATCTAACAGGACTCCTTTATGTGCTGAGGTGTACAACAAAGTTAATCTATGATTGCTTCTTTGTTTCTGATTTCTGCTGGATTGTGGTCCATGGGTTGCAAGAGCAGAGCTCTAAGTATCACTACTGTGAGAATTATTCCTTACACTTTACTTTCCTACTTCCCTCCTTTCTTTGAACCTCTGCGATGCATTCTAAACAATTGGAAGGGATTTAATGCTCAAAATTCCCCACAAACCTCATTTGTGTCCTTATTTAAGCCAAGGATAAATTTATAGATGCTCGTTTGATGAATTTGTTGATATTGTCTGCTATTACTTGGGCAGTTATACGTTGTTTCGAGCCAGTCCAGATGCTACCAGTTGCAAGCCAGCATGTTGAAATAGTCTGTTGTTGACATCTATTGTTGTCTAAGATCACAGTATTCCCTTTGATCTTGAAAATAGCTGATGTTTCTTGGTTAGAATGCCTCAGACAGCATCCCAGATTCGTTGGCTGTCTTGTAGTGCATACTCTCTCCAATTACGTTTGTCATGGAATTTGACAATTAGGACATCAGCATAATGTTCTCCAATTTCCAGGTTCTTTAACTGACTACCTTCTTGAGATGCTCTTCCATCGAGGTAATCCTTGTTGTCTCTGCACACAAATCATAACGGACTGTGACCATTCATATAATATTATTGCAATTGATCTTGTGACCTGTAATAGGCAGTGTATTATTATGATACACCAACAGATTGAGAGACTAAGCTGCCACCTTCTGCTCCACTGCTCGTCTGACTTTAGAAATATAGCATCTCTGATTTTTCAGAAAATTTGATGGAATCAATGGTCAGATCATGCTCCGACACCATGATACCACGAAGAGAATAATAGTTGTATGTTTTATTCCACTTATTCCTTAAATTTTCAGGAAAATACTGTGGTATTTATAGCTTCAGCAGACAGTCCTCAATGGTAAAAACAGTAACAAGAAATTATAGTAAGACATCCTCCTTTAAAACATTGAAATATATCTGCTAGCTAGATGGAAGGAAATCCTCCAGAATAGGAAAATTCTAATCACATATTCTGTCAACCAACAACTAACATGTCCAAATGCCACAGTAACGTCTAGGTAGAAGACACTACTAGGATAATTAATCCTAATAATTTTCCATTTCAACATTGTTTATTGGGAAGATCACTCATTTCGATGGCAATTCCAGAGCCTTTCTTGTAATTTAAATTTTGTAAGGTTTAGTTGGTTTCCTTGCTTACTCATAGGTTCCATGCCTACATGAATAATAGTAAACCATTAATTGTACATCCATTACATTATCTTATAATATTAATGCAATTGAATGACCAACTTGTAGTTGCAGATTAATGAATTCATTCAAAATAAACAATGAATTAAATAAATAAATAAACAAGATCCATATATAAATCAACTAGTCTTAATGACTGCCAAATTTTTAGTGAAATAAATATTGCAATGACATTCTTTCTGGCAAGGAGCCATATCTGTGAATCTGTAAAACCAGGAGGCAAAGAAGAAACGTACAAGAGTAAATTTGTTAGTTTGTTTGGAATTATAGTACTAATTTTATTATGAAAAGATCAATTATTTATTTATAATTTGCATTAACAATTTACAAATAAATGTGGTTTGGAGAAATCTATCAGTCTTGAGTGTTTTTTTTTTTCCTTCTCAGGGAATCATATTGAAGCAAAACGGTCATATTGGAGATGCAGAAAGAATGTTCATACAAGTATGTAGGACTTTTCACATTTTGCATATTATTACTTGAGTTTGAAAGTATCATTTCATTGAAAATATGGTCATAGTTTACTAGGATGTTTACTGTTTTCTATGTATGACTGAAATGCACCCTTATCATTTTCTTCTGGGCAAGTGCCAAACATATCCATCATGTCCAAGTTGTCGCATACAACATGATGGACCAATATGGGTACTGATTCTGTTCCATATCAACTGATGCCTACGTGGCATTAGTCTAGTCTATCACTCCTGCCCATGCATACGAAAACTTCGGACTAGATGACCAACCTGACCTCCACTAGGTCAACATGCCGATATAAATTTGTAGAAGATTGCTAGTTGCCTTAAGAATGAGCTCCCTAAGACCTCCACTCCTAGCTCCTCAAGCTCTTCACTTCGAGGTCCCAGAGCCCTTCCATCCGATGCACTGAGTTCCTCAATCTCCCTATGGCGATCTTGATTTCTCTAGCACACCATTATGTTTGTGGTCTAGTGACCCTAGCGCATGGCTTATAATCTCACGACCCGCACCTCCATAGCCCATGATCCCCTCAACCTAATGGTCAGGGAGGCGGTAGAGACTAAGGAGGTCTTATGGTTAGGATGCCTATCCCTATAAATACCCAAGTAGGTGGCGATATATCTCTCTACTTCAGGCGGACACTTTTAATACTATTCTTGCTTCCACAACAATATCATGACTTAAGTATTGGAGGCGCTTTGCCAGATCACTTTGACACCCGCACACATTTGTTTTTTTGCATGCAAAATGTTGGACCAACTGTCCCTCTACGTGTGTATAATAAAAATCTGATGGATTATTTGATATTCAGTATATTTGTGGCATAGCCACTATAATCTTATAAATACATCAAGGATAGTTCTAGAATGACATTAGTTATTACTAAATAAATTTAATCATAATCTACTAGGTTCTTTAAACCACACAATGTTGCATCCGTTTTAACTCTAAACATGTGCATTAATTCTCAAAATTAACTTTTAACAAATCATTAGCACAAGGGAAACTAGAAAATAAAAACAATCACAAATCCATACAAACACACGACACCTCGATTTTGGTTCTTGGACTCATTTGACTTATTTATCATTTTTCTAAGGGTTTTATAGTGTCTGATACCAATGATGTTAATTGAGGATAATTATCTGAGTTAATTCGGATTTGATTAGAATTGATTTAGTTAGATTTAATTAATTTAGTTACCTTATATTTATGACGTTCTGATTGATTAATTATAATTAGAGAATTGATGAATATAAATTTAATAATTGAGTTTAAATAGATAAGTAATTTTAATAATGAAGTTAATTATGAATTTAATTAGTTAAATAATTTTAAGAATTAAGTTAATTAATTACGAATTTAATTAGTCAGATAATTAAGTTAATTAGTTAAGTTAATTAATTATGAATTTAATTAGCTAAATAATTAAGTTAAGTAATTAATCATGAATTTAATTAGTTAAATAAATTTAATAATTAAGTTTGTTAATTAATTATGCATTTAATTAGTTAAATAAGTAAGCTAGTTAATTAATTACAAATTTAATTTGTCAAATAATTTAGATAATTAATTACAGATTTAATTAGTTAAATAATTAAGTTAATTAATTATGAATCTAAGTAGTTAAATAATTTTAATAATTAAGTTAATTATTTAGTTAGAAAATTTACTAATTAGTTTAAATAATGATTTAATAATTAAATCAATTAACTAATTTCAAACAAGTTTAAATAATCTTAATAGTCATTTAAATAGTTATGAATAAGTTTAAATAAATTTTAATTTAATTAATGAATTTAATTAGTTCTAATAATTAATTTAATTAAATTATTATGAATTTAAATACTTTTAAATGATTTTTAGTTAATTATTGAATTTATTGATTTAATAATCAAGTTAATTAACTAGTCTTGATTAAATTTGAATAATTATAATAATTAAGTTAATAAATTAATTATGAATTTAATTAGATAAATGATTTTGATAATTAAGTTAATTAATCACGAATTTAAATAGATAGATAATTTTAATAAGTAAATTGTTATATGGGTTGGTATGGATAAAATTTATACGATTTAGTATGGATAAAAATCTATATGGGTTATAATGGGTAAAAATTTATATGGATATAAATTTTTATAAAATTTCATAGAACTTAGCCATTATGATTGAAACCTTCACAGTTAGGGATAGATATGATGAAACTTATATAATATGGAAGTAATTTTGGGAGAATTTTTCCTTACTTCGGATTTGTCACCACCGCCGGCCCTAGCCTCCATCACCGCCGTACCAAGCTAAGGGGAGGAGAAGAAGAATAGGCTTAGTAGCAAGAAGTTGAAGGCATGTTCTATACTTTGTTATGCTTTACTTAGTTTCTTAAGTTCATGGATGTTAGATACCCTTTACTACGATTTTTAATAGGGTTGGGAGGCCTTGAAATCATCATCTTTTGATAGTTGTTCCATACCATGAGATCATGCAAGTTTTAATTATACCTTTTAGTATGTGTTAATTAGTTCACATAATCTTTGGGAAACTTAGTGCCGCCTTGCTTGTACATAGATGCCTTCTTGATGCATGTTCTACACCTGCGTTTGCATTAATTAGTGTATGTCATGTGTTAAACCAATGTCTAGGATTAGAAATTTATTCAACTTTCTTATGCATTAAATAGCTTATGTAATAGGTGAAACCGATGGTTAGGATTGGAAATTAGTTCACCTTTCTTATGCATTAATTAGCCTATGTAATAGGTGAAACCGTTGTTTAGGATTGATATCTCATAAAATCATTAGAATTAATTAAATGTACGTAGAATATTAATTCAATAGAATTCATGAAGGGCAAAGATTCGGATATGCATACTCTTGATAAATTCTATTTTTCCTACAAGTTCTCTTTTGTGTTTTTGGATGTACTGCACCATATAGATCATAGTATGATACTTTGATGTATGTAGCAAGATTTCTAATATTTGTTTTGTTTTTGCGCTATATGGATCATATTACGTATGTTTTGATGTTTGACGCATGTGTTATTGGTAATGAATACATTTTTGGATTTTATGTTGGTTGATTTAATACTTGCATTAATACTAGTTAGTAATGGATTAATGCACTGTTAACTACATGATTAACCACGTAATTTTTCTAATTAAGCGACTTATCAGGAGGGGTTATTGCCGCCAGTATATCTGGGGATAAAATTATTAAGTTTATTAATAATAGGGGTTAGTTTGATTGGGTTTCCTTCGTACTTGTGATTATTAACAAGTAGGCCAATTATTGTCCTCAGGTATGGTTGGGTTTAATTCCAGATTAGGAAATTGGTGGTTGAGTTAAATGATAGACAGATTAAATAAATTCATTGTGGTTATTGGCTACAAACCATCTAAGGAAAATTTGGACAAAAAAGTTAATTGGAATGGGGTAATTAAATTCTAATTATTTATTTAATGAACATATGGAATTATTTTGATTGATAAATGAACAGTTGCTTGATTAATATTAGGATTTATTCATTTGGTTTAATCGTATTTGTAACTTAAGGAATCATTTTGATAGATAAATGAACCGTTGTTTGATTAATAAATATTAAGATTTATTTTTTTGGTTTAATTGTATTTCTAATTTAAGCAATATTAACTGATCTCCTTTCAAATGATTTGTTTATTAATCTATTGAAGTAATTAATTCGCATATAAGTAGCTACATCTGTTAATCAACTCATTAAATGGATTAATCCATTATTCAAAGAATTTATCTAATAACTAAGCTGACGGATAAGGAGTCTGGCTAAGAAGGGTTCGATAAACTTTACCAAAACAAAGAAGGTTTGGGAATCCGGCTTCCAAAACAAAGGAGGTTTGGGGATTTGACTTAAGAAGGATCCGGTGAACCTTATCAAACCAAAGAAGGTTTAGGAATTCGGCTTAAAAAGGGTCCGGTGAACCTTACCAAAATAAAGGGGTTTGGGAATCCGGCTTAAGAAGGGTCTGGTAAACATTACCAACCTAGTACTAGGGTAAAAGTTTGGCCAAACGAAGGAGTTTAGGAAAAAGAGCCACATTTAATGATATGAGCCCAATTAACTATTTTGATATTGAAAGTTAACATTTGATGTTCTTTTATTAAATTGTGAAGGTCAATGAGACAAAATGTCAGCAAGGCTTAAATTTTAAATGTTCAAGGTCTTATGTTCATGTGTATGTTTACGCTCATGCCTATGCTCTTAATGCTCATGATCACGTTTTTGTTTATACATGTTTATGCTCATGTATATACTCTTATATTCTCGTTTATGTGTATGTTCTTGCATACAGTATGTTTACATTCATGCTTTAATATGCATATGCAAGGAAAACACTTTACTATGAATTAAGATTCAGTTAGATAGGTTATCCCTTTAGGACACATAGATATAGGAACTAATTAATGCATTGTATGATTTGAATATGCTGAGTCTCTAGACTCATAAATTTTAACTATTTCAGGTAATGAGATAAATAAGACAGGAGGTGTTGACAAGTGAGTAAGCTCGGGACGAAGGGCAGTACAACCGAAGATCTTTCAGTTTAGCTTCCGCATTAATTAGATGTTTCTTTTCGTGGAATAAATTCTGGAATTATATGACCTGTACCTAATATTGTTAGTAATTAATTGTGTAAAAACTATTTAAGTACCCTAGGTTAATCAAGAGTATGTTATGGTTGTAAGTGCATTTATGATTCAGGATGCCTGTAAAAAATGCATGATTTAGGTATCTAGTTTTAATAAGATCATAGGAACGTGCAAGAAATGTCAGCCTATGCTGCTTAGTGGAGAATGCTGAATCAGTGGAGGGTCTCGAATCGGAGGGACCGGCAGGGTGATGTCACCCTCTCCTAGGGTGACGATAGTAAAACAAAAAAAGGTGCTAAATAATTGTAAATAACACGAAATAGCCAAAGTAAATAGATCCATGGGTTACCTAGAAGTCATTGTAGCAAATCTGAGTGAGAGATGGGAGAATAAAGGTGAGAAACATGGCTAAAGGCGCCTTAAAGGAGTGTCCGAACAGAAATGAAGTGTTTCTGTTCAATCTAAGAATTTGGTGGGAGGCGCCTTCAAGGTTCTGGAAGGCGCCTTCCACCGCCTATGGAAGGCACTTTCAGTTTCTGAAGGCGCCGTCTGGAGGGTTTAGGCGGGATTTTTCCCACCTAGACAGAGGGTGCCTCTGAGTTATTCAGAGGAGAGGCGCCTTCTGAGGCATCCTTTTTTTTTTAGATTTAAATTTTAGTTTTAATAAGGTTTTAATTAAGTTAGATTTTAATTAAGTTTAATTTTAATTAATTTATATTTTAGTTAAGTTAGATTTTAATTCAATTAGAATTATATTTTAATTAAGTTTAAGTTTGGATTTAATTATGTTTAATTAAATTGTGTTTAATTAAGTTCGAGTTTAATTAATTTTAAGTTTTGATCATGTTTAAAATAATTTAAAGTTTTAATTAAGTTCAAGTTTGATTAATTTTAAATTTTAAATTTTAAATTTTAATTAAGATTAAGTTTAGGTTTAATTAATTAATAGTTTTAATTAAGTTTAAGAGTTTTAATTTAGTTAATCAAATGTGTTTAATTAAAGTTAAAGTTTTTTTAATAAAAATGTTTAATTAAAGTTAAAGTTTAGCTAATTAATGTTTTAAAAAATTATTTAATTAAAGTTAATGTTTAGTTAATTAAAGTTAAAGTTTAGTTAATTAAAGTTTTAAAATTGTTTAATTAAAGTTAAAGTTTAAAATTGTTTAATTAAAGTTAAAGTTTTAAAATTGTTTAATTAAGTTAGATTAGATTTAGGTTTGAATCTTTTAGGGTCCTTAATCATTTCACCCAGTCTAAGTTTTCAGACAAGGGTATCCTATAGTTTTGTGAGATGAGTTTGATTAATTTTGAGGGTTGTTTTAACTTGTGTTAAATTCAAGTTTAGCTTTAGGTTCAACAAGTAGACATTCTTTAAATAAATTTCTAGGTTGTGGTGGGTTACTTGGACATCTTTAGAAGTAACCACGTCCTTCAAAATCTTTCAAATAGTCATATCCATGGAACTTAGTACTAAACATTGGTCTAACCAGTTTAGATTGGAAAGGGGTAACTTCTGTTAGTTCTGCTAAGTTGTCTGTACCAGGTCGAAGTCATATCTTCCTAGACATGCATAGACAAAACTTTCCTAACTTAATATCATCCCAATCTTCTCTAGTACTATTTGTCAAGTTAAATATGTCCCTAGTTAATCTAGTCCTAATTACCCTTATGGGTAAGGTTTAGGTTCTTGAGGTGCCAGCTAATTTAGAGCCTCCCCTAAATTCATGGATTTGGGTTTTAATCTTGGTTTGTGTCAATTTGTTTTATAGTTAAAGTCTACTTTATTGTAGGATTGATTGTTGGTTTGGTATTTTTAGTTTGACTTATATTTGAAGCCCAAGTTAGAATTAGGCTTTGATTTGATCATATTTGGTTTGATTGAATTTTGGTTAGGTTTAATTTGTATATAGTGAATTTGATTTTTAGGTATATAATATTGGTTTGGTCCTACTTGCGTAGTTAAGCACGTTTTTGGAACCCATGCTTTAACTTGTTTTTTGTTTTGAGTGAGGGGTTAAAAATGATTTAAATGTTGAGTTTGAGTTGTATCCGAGTCCAGATTTATTGTACACAGCTCTTTGGGATCCAAGCATCATATTTAGATACTTGATTCCTTAGGTAAACTTTTCCAACTGTTCTTTCATCTTTCAATTTGATTTTTCAAGATAGAATTTTCTTCCTCAAGTTTTAAAACCTGAGTTGAATATCTATTTTGAATTGAATCAGTTGAAAAAATTAAGCTTAGTTGTTCTTTAAGGGTGTTATTTTCCTTAAAGAGGAGTTTTGCGTGTTCCTCAGTTTTTATTAATTTGCTATTTAAGCATGACATTATTTTAAAAAACTTTGCAAAAAAATTAGAGTTTACCTCAACTGGTTCGTCGGAACTATATTCGGATTCGGAGTCATTTTCATGGTATGATTCGTGTCCGATTGCTATTAACGCGAGATAGCTGGTTTGCTTTGGTTCGTCTTTTTCCGATTCGTCCAAGGATGATTCGTCCCAAGTTACTTTGAGCGTCTTCTTTTGCCTCGTCTTCTTCGTCTTGTCTTCGTTTAGACACTGGTGCTTGAAGTGTCCTTTCTTGTTGCAACTGAACCATGTTATGTTCGCCTTAGGATTGTTTGACGTAGGCTTGGATATCTTTTTCAAGTCATGCTTGGAGAAGTTCCTTTTGCGTCTGAACATTTTTCTAACCATGTTCACCATTTGCTCTTTTTCGTCTGATTCTGGATTGGACTCTTATTCCTGTTCAGTTTTGGATCGACTTCGTGTTTTGGTCTCCTTTGAGGTACCTGCAAGAAAAGCAATCCCTTTCTCGGCTTGTGTGGCGTTAGTTTGTTCTATAGCTCTAATTCACAAAACAATTCATCTAATCTCAATTTTGAAAGGTTCTTGGAAACTTTATAAACATCTACAATCGATGCCTACAGTGCATTTTGAGGAAACAAGTTTAGAGTATACCTTATGACATTGCAATTCTCCATTTGATGTCCAATCATGTGCAGTCCATTTAGGATATTTTTTATTCTTGCGTGCAGTTGGTTCACAGTTCTTCCTTCCTGTATTTTAATATTAAATAAAGAATTTAATAGTAAGTCTCGTTTCGTTACCATTAAATAAAGAATTTTCGTGCAGTTGTCCAATCATGTGCAGTCCATTTTGATCTGTTGAGTTGATTTAGATTGCTTTCCGAATGTCATGGGCACTCGCTCTTGGAATTCTTTCAATAGATTTGTAAAAGTCTTGCACAAAACCTCCATGAAGATTTTTGTTCATGACTTGAATTCACTAATCTATCAAATATTTGTTATCCTCTAGTCAATTGCTTGCTCATGAGTCGACAATATCTTCCTTCCAATCAACTGGTCCACTAAAGATGCCAAGAAATCAACCTTTACTAAAGCTTTATTTGCATCCCAAGTCATCAGCAACTTCTTATTTTAGCATCAGTCGATTGCAGTAGTCAAGTACATTGCATTTGTCAACTGTCATAGTTGACCAAGAAACATTTTAATCACTTTCATTTTAGCCTGTGTCGACTAACCCAATTGATTGCTATTGCACAGTCAAGTGCAACACCTTCTATTTGTTTTCAGCCCTAGTCGACTGCTACTATTCCAGTTGATTGGTATTGTTTATAGTCAACTAATATTATTACCATTTGATTAATATTGTTTCCAATTGATTTTGGGTTGAAAACATGGTTCCTAATCGATTATTGGTCTATTCCAGATTATCTAACCTAAAATAGGTTTTTCCTAACCTATGTTCAATTTTGAGTCGAATTCCTAATTGACAGTAAATACTAGTCGACTAATACTCCAATTCCATCCTCTAAGACAGAAATTCCTCTCTAAGAGTAAAATTTCCTCATGCCAAGAGATCTAATGCTCCAAGACTTTCTCATATGCTTAGTATAGGTCAACCATAACTTACTAAGACTTTATCCTTTCTTAGTATCAAGTCGATCTCAACCTATTAAGAATTTCTTTGCCTAGAGACTCCTCGTCTTTGGGACTTCATTCATTGTTGAGTGTCCAGACATTGTTCACTTACCAGAACTTCCCCCTTACCTAGCCTCTAGCCACATTTGAGCTGCTAGGATTTCTACTGCCTAGAATCTACTCATCTATGATTTCCAAAAGTCAGCCTTAACTTGACATGACTGCATCCCTTGTCAAGTATTTAGTCCTCCATAATGTGTCTAGACTTCCATTCACATCTAGTTACCCTTGACCTATTATAACTTCCCATCAACCGTGTAACATCAATCACCATGACTTGTTATGACATCCCAACAGCTGCCCGACATCTAGTCCTTCACGACCTATTGAACTTCCTATCAATTGCTCGACATCCAATTGTCCATTACTGTTCGAACTTCATATCACGCACCTAACATTTAGTCCTCCTGGACCTATTAGGACTTGCATTGCCAACACTACTAGAACTTCAACTACTAAGTGTCTAGATAACTATGATCCACTTGTATTTCGCCCTTTCCAACTTTCTATTGAACTTCCAACTCACTTGAAAATTTTCACTGTCAAGTTTCTCTCAACCTTAACCTACTTGACATATCGCTCAACCATCAAACATAATCAATCATCAAAACTCAATTTGAACCTGGTCAACCTTAATCATTTGTCAAGTGCACCAGCATGGCGAAGATGTTATTAGTCTTGTCTCTAGTCCAATTGGTGTATCTACAGTTGTACAAGTGATCACGAAGTGGTTGCTGTATTCAACGAGTCTAACCTACAAAGCACTGTTCAAATCTTTTGACTTATTTAATAGGTCTATAAAATTAGGGGGATTTTATAGCCATTGGTTGGTGGCAAAGGGAACAAAGAGGTGAGCGTTTCTTCTCATGTGTGTTTTTTTAACGTCTGTAGGGTTTTTGAGATATGATATTTGCTTTCTTCCACTCTTGCAATAAGAGAACCTTGGGAATACGAGAGCATCTTATATCTGTGATTTTTGTTTTGATCGTGTTGTTTAGATTTGATCAACAATGTTTCTTGGGGTTAGACAAAAGTTGAATCCATGTCATCTTGTGTTTGTTAGAAATGTTTGATTTCATTCGCATACAGAGTTTGTTAAGTTGTAAACACTTAGATCGAAGTATTGCAACACATTCATGGCAGGTTTGGACTTCCAAATTCCCACATTCTAGACTCATTAGTCACTTTATTCAATCATGGGGTGACTGAGGCAGCAATTTAGTGTATTCTTCCTTCATGGACAGGAGTTGTGTTCGAATGGTATCAATCCAAACAAACCATATCATAGCATTCTTGCCTCTAATACAAACTAATGCAATTACCTTTAATTGTATATCATTTAAGCTTATAACTATCTTCTAAAAGCTTGTTCTCTTTCGACAAGTGGATATTTGTTCAAGGGATAATAATTTTTTTCTCCTTTTTCTTGTCCTTATCTATTCTACCTTTCACATGTTTTTTTTTTGTGGTAATTAAGGTATCCGGACTTCGGCCAACTAATGGGTAGACGACCTTCCGCTGAATAAATTTGAAACACAACTTATACACACTCAGAAGCCGACCTTTGTTCTATTTGGAATTTGGACTCTTGTCCTCATTTTGTTCATCTGAGCATTTTACCACTATACAACACCAGCGGGGACAATAATTTCATCCTCATGTTACTCTTGCACTTGGCACCCGTGCGACTATCAAAAACATAGGAAGATAAAGGACATTTTTCCTACCATCTCCCCAATACAATGTTCTTATGTTAGTCATTTAAGTTGGCCATATCTGGTATGTTAACCTAACACTATTTTTGGCATTTGCCAAGTTACCAGCTTGTGGGAAATATCTCTAGGTCATAGTTCTTATCCATCTAAATGCAAACATTTGTTTTGATAGTTTTAGTTTCTTTCATATGATATTTGTTTACTTGAAAGTCCCTTGTAACTAATTAGTACGTTATTGTAAATTTTATTCTTTACAAGAATTAATATTGTTTCACTGCTTGAATCAGGCAAGGTTCTTTGTGCCTGCAAATGTAAAACCTATTGTGGATCGTTACTTGGCAAAGTGAGCTGCCAATTTGGTGGAAGGTTAGCTTGACTAATTTTTGTTGCTACTGGGGCTAACCTTTGCTAATTGGAGATGCATGTCCTCTTGATCTTATGCTGCAAATCTCTCCTTGTAATGGTGTAAACTATGTATCTTTTGAGTGCTCAGTTTGTTGATATTAAGCTATGTAATTAAATTGTGATCTACCTTGATGTATTTAGTCTATAGTATATGTTCTCCATAGAATTTTCTTAGTTTTGCAGTTGTTTTTTTATTGCTAACCCAGGTATCTAGCTAATAGGTTGTGGATCACATGCTTAATTTAATTTTTGAAACACATGATTTTAAGATAGTATTTAGTCATGGGTATGGATATTGCATGATATGCATCTTGAGCCAAGTCGGTAAATCATATCTATTTGGCTCCTAGCCAAGCCAGCAACCATGTTAGGGTGGTTGATTTCGATAGGATTACTGAGGTTGACAACTCAAACCGACTTCTTTCCAGGAGTTGGTTGTCCATTCTCTCGGAGTCGACAAAAAACTGTCAATTTCTACTAGAAGTCAACTCCTCGAGTTGATCCCTCAACCGAGCTCCTTACGTCGAGCTTCCTTAGTTCGTTCTTTTCACAAGCTCCCCCAATCTAGGAGCCCATGATCTCGACAAAAATAAACAGGGTTCATAATCTTTGCCTTTTAAGGAATAATGGTTTGTGCATTACACTGTGTAGTGGATAACATTTACTATGACAGTAGGAATTAAAACGGCTAAGGTTTAAAATTATCAAATGGAGTAGTTTTTCTAGAGATCATGATGACATTATATGTGTGATGCGCCAAACCCATCACCTATAATTGCTAGGTATTGGCATTGCTTAAAGGTAATCTAAAGCCCCATTATTCTTTCTTCCCTTTCATATGCCTCAAACCTAATTTAAGCATTAAAGGGGTTTTTGTCGGAATCAACTCTTGCACCCTCTGACATGCTTACATTCTTGTAGAACTTCTAATTAAAGTCTGATACAATCCCGCGAAGAACGCATCGGAGAGATTACCTAAGTTCTAATGCTATTAAGTAAAGAAATAACTCTGAAAAGTTTGGTTAATGGGTTACCCTAAGGTCCCCTGGTCATATAATTGCTAAAATTATCTAATGTATTTTTTAACGGTAGATTAATGCAATTAATTAAAAAATGTAACATAGAAAGTATGATTAAAGAGATACCCTTTGTCATAGGGTTCTTGATCACTAGATTACACAAGTTAGTTCCTAACATTAATTTGGGAGAAATCTTCTAAACTCTAATTAGCTTTATTTGTAGGGAATTGTCTTTTGTTTCAAGGGTGATACCCTAGAAAGTAAGGGATACCCTCTGTCATAGGGTCCCCGGTTAAACAAACCAAAGTATCTCTTCTACACGGTGAATAAAACTTTACATCTTAATGTATTGACCTCACACACATTTTGTCAAATACATACATGGCACAACACAAAAGAACATGGTATAAACATATCATTGCATAAGAAAATGTCCAAATACATAGTTCGTACACTCATAATGTATCACAATTACTTCCTACATCTTAGATCTGGAAAATCTACTCCATCACGAAGGTATTACAAACAAGAGACGAGAAAATAGTAATCTACAACTCAATAAACGAGATAAAGAGAGGAGAAAGCTTATTAATGCATCGTCGATCTTCTTACTTGCAATCCTTTCTTTAGAGGTGGACGGATCGTGAGGATCGACGAAGATGGAAGATCTAGGGTTCTCCTAAGGGGGAGAAACCCCCAAAGAAAGGGGAAGAAACCCCCATCCATAGATTCCCCCTAAGGAGAGAAACCCCTTATATAAGGGAGGACGTGACCCTAAGTATGGGTTGTGTCACGGTCGTGCCTCTGAGGCCCGACCAGACCGTGCCTCCTCCATACAGGGAAGACATGATCGTGCCTCTAGGGCATAGTCGAAACACGGTTATGCATATCAGGGGAGGCACGTCGTGTGTATTCACATGTCGGCTCCCCCTAGTCAGCTTTTGTTGGGCACACAGTTACCTCTGAGGACATACACAACTGTGCCTTTGGGGGCACGACTAGACCTTGTTTCTTCAACTCAAGGGAGACACGATCGTGTGGATTCACATGGTCTATCCCCCCTGTTGGATTCAACTTAGCATACGACTGCCTCCAAGGAGAGACATAGTTGTGTCAGAGGGCACGACCATGCCCACAACCATGCCTCTAGGGCATAGTTGAAACACGGTTATGCATATCAGGGGAGGCACGTCTTGTGGATTCACACGTCCATGTCTCCCCTAGTCAGCTTTTGTTGGGCACACGGTTGCCTCCGAGGAGAGACACGACTGTGCCTTTGGGGACACGACTAGACCTTGTTTCTTCAACTCAAGGGAGACACGATCATGTCGATTCACATGGTCTATCCCCTGTTGGCTTCAACTTAGCATACGACTGCGTCCAAGGAGAGACATGGTTGTGTCAGAGGGCACGATCATGCCTTGACTGCTCTCGGGTTGGGAGGCACAGTCGTGCCTCAAGGCACGACTAAGCTTGGAAAACTCTTCTGGTGGAGGCACGATCTACTCTTGGGCAGGCACACGGCCGTGGCTCTAGTGCATGGCTAGGTTGATGATTTTCTCCATGTTTGCTCTTATATCTTTACTCCATTTTTGTTTCAATTTGCATCCTATCAATCAAAACAAGCAAAAGAGTATATCTCCGAACAAATAAAATGGAGGTATGACATAACAATATAATAGAGTGCAATAAATATATATTATATGCATGAAATACAAGTATGTGTGCGTCAAAACATGAATAAAAATGTATACAATCTATGCACATCACACTCTTAAACTCAAACTTTTACTTGTTCTCAAGCAAAAATTGCATATGAACTCATGTGATTAAATAGTGCATCGTAATCTCTAGTGAATCAATGTAATTCTATCAAATGATTTTATTGGTAACCAAGATATAACAATAGTTTAAATATGACATAAGTAATGATCCTTCGTGCTCTGTGTAACAGTGGCCTAAATGTTTCACGTATCAATCCCTAAGCCTAGTCAAATCGTCATAGACTGTGTTCCTTATGCTCCTAGCAATAGACACTTATTTGTCATTCGCGTGGTTCATATCTCTCAAACTACATAGTGTCTCAAATGATTATTCAGGATGAAGAGAAATATAATATTTATTTTCCCAGTAACCTAACTCAGTCTTAAGTTGGTAGATTATTAGTTTCCTCTCATGATAATTGTTTTCTATCCCTTATTCAAATGATTTTGATTTATTTTTTTGGTGCTTTAAAATTGACACACT